>JABUQX010049004.1:10000-57042 GCA_015478945.1 Trachelipus rathkii | reverse complement strand
TGCCTTCCTTTACGCAATTTCTAAATCGTCACCTTTTTATTTCTTTTTCGCCTACAAAATTAGTTCTTATCATCTTCATTTATTACGAATTCGCACTCTTTCGAGCCATAACATATATTCACATATTAGGTCTCTTCCCTGATATTCTTACACTCACTCAATTAAATCTAATTAAGACTTTCTTTATAATTAAATATTTACAATTAACCTTATTTTTCTCTTTATCTCTCTCTACCACCTCTTATATATTAAATTAATTACCCGTTACTAATATTGTAATAACCTCTCCTTACTAAATTTCCCTGCGGAACTATATTCCCTCCATAATTAACGTTTTATTTTAGGTTATATTTTAATAATACTCATATAAATCCCTCATGTAATCTCCATCTCGCTCTTATATATAACTTTCAGTTATAATATATAATTATATATTATTATATATTATATATTATATATATATTAATCTATATTATATATTATTTTTATATATATATATAATATTTTTATATATATATATATTAATATATATTCTTTATCTTTTTATTTTATTTTTATTTTTGATGTGGTACCTATATCATATATGTTAAGTTTTTTGATGAGGTGATTTTCTGTAAGTGAGTTTTGAGTTAGTGTATAATTTTGGGGTGCAAGATAATTTTGGAGGTTGTTGTTAAAAGTGGGGTTTTTTCGAAAGGTAAGAATACGTAGATAAGAGTAAGGTTTATGGTTATGAGTGAGGGGACAGTCCTTGGGTGTGAAGTTAATAACTAGATGGTGGTGCACGTCTGTTGATTACAAGTGTGGTTCTTTGTTAACGTTTATATATTAATTTAGGATTAAATATAATATAATCATAATATATAATCTTGATATATATATTTTATTTTTCTTTTTTTTTGTATATGTTTCTATATTCATTGATTGAATTGCAGGCAGGAGGCTGGTGCAATTAAATCCTTGGTATGAAATGTAATAGATTGACTAAGTCTATGAGTGCGCTATTTGGGTTTGGATTTGCTTGCGTGATTGGTAAGTTATGTTACCTGTGGTTATTAATGTATTTAGGGTAGTATATAGACTTATATGGTCTGGAATAAGAGGTATAGGATCTAAAGTACAATGCAATGATGTTTCAGATGGACAATTCTTAGGGGCGTGTTAGGTTTGATAAAAGAAGAATTATGAAATAAATTTAATGAGGAATGGACGTTTATTATTCAGAGTTGTATATGGGTATGAAACAATTAAGGGGATTATATGAGAGAGATATATAAGTGATAAGGTATCTGTTTTTTTTTTAGATTTGATGTATTAGGTCATATTGGAAAGAATGGGATGATTTAGACTCTTGGTTTTTTATAATTGGGTTTTTAAGTATATCGGATGTTATATAAGCTGGTGATTGATTGTGTTTTTCGTGGAATAATCGGACCTGGGGGCTGGGAGTAACTCTCCAGCAGGTAAATAAGTGGATTTTGAGTTACAGCAAAATAATTGATCTGGAGGAGTTTAACAATGTTGAGTTATGGATAAGGGTGCGTAAAGAAAAAAGTAGGCATAAATATAAGAGTAATCATATGCATTTGGAGTTTTTGTGAGGGTGTTTATTGGTTAGTGGTTCACGTAACACCTTAGGGCTTAAGGGATTGAACCCCACATTGGTCACGAGATTTGCCATAGTAAATGAGGGTGCCGTCGGCGGTTTCCGTTTGCAAGTCTCTTATGATGGATTTTTCTGTGGCTGCGCGAGCTTTACCTCCTATAGGTATGCAAAATGGGGAGGTGAAGGGCCTGGGGTTCTTTTCTCTTTATTTCGAGCTTGTGTCATATTCTTGGCTCTACTTTGACTACTTTGTTCTGGTTTTATCTGGGTACAAGTGTTATTTCGCCTCACATCTTTACTTGTTATTTGTCCGCAGTTATCATTTGGGAAAAGTAGATGGGTTGACGTTGTTATATATATCTATATAGATTTATGTTAATATATTATTATTAATATTTATTAGTATTAATATTATATTTTGGTAATAGTTAAGTAGTATTGTATATTTATATTTTATATTATTGTTTCTATTACCATTTTTATTTTATGTAAATTAAAAAAATTGTATTTTTATACTTATAATTATATTATTATATTATATATACTATTATCATAATAATTAGGACTACTATTTTATAATTGAAGATCAGATAAATGGGGTAAAGAATTATTTTTTTCTCATGATATTAGAAAAACAGACGGAATTTCGGGCCTTTCGTTATTGCTGGCAGATTTCTATTTATTTAGTATATATTCGTTAGTTTTGGCAATTTTTTAATTTTTTATAATAGAAATATTAATCAAAGATTTTTATTATTATTATTATTATTATTATTTTTATATATTAATTATTTTATTATTTTATTATTATATATTTATTATTCTATATTATTTATTATTTTGTTTTATAATTAGGATATTTTAATTTTTTTTTAAGTTTACCTTGAACAGGTCATTTTTTATTAAATTTGATTTTGCTCGCATTAAGTACTTATAATTTTAATGGGGTATATTTATTATTTTTAATAAAAGGAAAATTCATATTCTTTTGCTCTTCCTTTGCTTTTGTCTTCTCGGACACTCGGACGAGCTTGCGTGCGGGGCACTTTCTGTTTTCAGTCTCCTCTGCTGGTATCGGGTGTGGATGATATTATACTGAGGTCGGGGGGTGTTTCGCGGTAAGGCCCAGCCTTGCCCGGAATCAAAATACTATAAGTAAACTCACTTATATAGAATTATCAATATTCAGTTATTTATTCATCTTGATTACATATAGGTGTTTCTAGGCCTAACTCGGTTGCAGCTGTACAGTTCTTTTATTCGAAACTTGTAATTAGTCGAGAATGTACTAGCCTAAGCACGGCGCTCACAAGAGTATTCAGGTCTATGTTTTTAGGAAGATCTTATCAAGGGCTGTGCAAGCTCATCAAATAATAGGTTGTCTCAATGTTTTCCCCTTTTGCATAGGATTTTTTTTTGTTCATCTATTTTGCGATTAAATTACCCGATTTGATTCAAATTTTCTTCAGGTATTTACTATATTGGTATTTATTACGCGACAAAAGGTACAATTTAGATATTTTACCTTCGTGGTCTAATAGCCATTTAGGTTCTTTTTTATTGATCTTTTATTCCTTGTTGGTTCACTGGAGTCAACTATCTTATTAAGGTATTTTATTATGACTCCGGATTTAATATATATCAATTTATAATAGTAGCACCTAACCTATATTATATTCGGTTTCAGCTTTTTATTCGTGTCCTTTCTCTCTATTATTAATATATCGTATATATAGGATTATAAACGTTCATATTACTCGTTAATATTACTGGTTTTTTTTTGGGTAATTTTGGGTATACTTTATTTGGTATGAATGGTTTTTTGGCTTAGAGTTTGTTCTAATTGTCGAATTTAATTTATAATCCTATCTTTATTTAGCGGCTTTAGTATATCCTTAGATCCTATGGGTCGTACGGTTAACTTATGGAATTCTTTATTGTTTCCGTATGTTATAATTACCGTTGATAGATGGCAATTATTTTTTAGGAGTGTGCTATAAATTTGGTCCTAAGATGTTGTCTTATTGAATACAGGTTTTTATAATAAATACATAATATAAATACGTTATTTTAAATGCTAAAAAAGAATAAAAATATTGGCAAGGCTTTTTAAAATGAGCCTTAAGGTCAGTGACGTGTTTGGCAAACACTACGTCAAGAGCGCATGTACCTCTTTTATATATAGGCTGGGTAATCACTGCATGAAGGTGACAGCCATACGCGTCTCAAATTCTGCATACGGATTTGGTTTTTAAGGCACTTTTTATTTCACGGTTCGGGTATGGCGCTCTGTTATGGTGGCAAAGTACAAGTACAAGTACCAGTTACTGCTGCCAACATAATGTTACTTTATTTTTGAGGTTTTAAGGTTATCAGTGAGGGGTGGGACATTTTTTTCGAGAGTAAGCTCTGTTCCCATACTTCTCTGCATATATATAATTTATGGGATTATTTCATATGGGTGATAAATTTATTTTGCGTTCTTTTTATTATGGATTTTGGGCTAGATTTAATTTTGTGTACAGAGGTTAATATATATACTATTTAATAATATTATTTTTATGTATGTTATATTATTTGTCGTATGATATGATTTTTATTAGTTTATTTTTATTATATTATTGATTCGGTGTTTATGTTAGCTTTCTTTTGTCTTACGTGTTGCTTAGTATTATGTGTAATTTTTTCTATTGCGTACTTTTCCGTACGATTTATTATTGTGCGGTATTTAGGGCTGATTTTTTGTGTTTACTTTTTTTCTTCCGTGTTTTGAATTTTATTTTCGCGGTTTTACTTTTTAACTTTTCTGAGTTTGGTAAATATTAATATTTATTATATATATAATATATATATTATTTATTTTTATCAAAGACAATGACAAGTTGAAAGCATTAATAACCTTCAACTTCCATTAACATATATTACTATTTATGTAATTTTTAAAGTTAATTCTTTTTTTTACCATTTACATTTAATAAAAAAACACAAAAAATCATTCTGAAAAAATTCAATCACATTACAAATTTATTGAACCGCTAAAATTTTAAACGTAATTAGTTATTCTTGGCAGAATGAATAGTTTTAGGATATAAGTCGCACACATCGATCATATTTGAAGAGAGACCTCTTCGCTTTGATAGTCTAATTGGGGGCAATTTGGGAACGGGCCCTACTTCAATTGTTCTAAATATCTAAGGATAATTTTTGATTGTCGCTCAGGTTTTGGTAGTAGTTTTTACTTATTTTAATTGGGCGAGGCATTGACGGCTGGGCAACGGTTCCGCGCCTATTTTTTCTTACTTTTGGGTCTGTCTCTTGAGGTATTCAGACTGCTTGGCGCATGTCGTGTGGATCTGTTCATGCTCTTCCTTAGATGAATTATGTGGATTAATGTTTTTCTGGAGGGGATGCTGGAGGAGAGGAGGCGAGATTGTCGAGGCCCAGGATGGAGGAGGGAGGACTGGGAGCTCCAATTGCGAGAAAGGGGTGGAAAACGCCTAGCTGAGATGGTTGAGAGCTGCAAGGAATAGCCTCAAGAAACCATGCGCGACGTAGAAATACGTTCCTCAGGGTTTTCTTCTTTGGATCATAAGCAGTTTCGGGCCCGAAAGCGAAGAGAGGTTGCCGTGTCCATTACCTGCGTACAGTGTTTTGCGAAAATACGCGCCTAAACTTTTTGGGAGATGTGTAAATACTAGATAAACATACGAATAACTTAGTAATATATAGAGGAGGGACTAAATAGACTAGGGATTGCCCTTTTTACTTTGGTAGGTTATTTACTTATTTAGGGATTTACCATTAATTTTGCCATTACATTATCATTTTATCACTATAGCTACTTTAATTCACTTTATGATCTTACCTTAATAATATCTAGTGATAGTTCGGGTGCACTACTACGGTGAGGGTTGTGAATAATAACTTAATTACAGTACTTTGTGCTTTTATTATTGGTCATCACTGTTCGTCGATTTGTACAATCCGGCGATCTTGCACCATTTATATTCCCTATTATTAGGTCATATCAGTCTATATTATATTTTATGGTATTTTTCTTAGTTTTCGTTTTTTTTTTTTTTTTTTTCTTTATTGTTATTTGCCTGCTCGAGTAGTATTTCCTTTTTGGCTTTTATTTGTCTAATTTATTTATTTCAGTATAGCTGTTATTCCGTATAAGTATATAAGTGTGACCTATCCCCCGTCTCTTCTCTCTTTTAAAAGTATAGATCTATCTTTTATGTCTTTTTTAAAAAGAAAGAATATAATTTTTTAAAAGGAATATTAAATTTTTATATTTTTTTCATATTATATTATAATATATTTTATTACTATTATTATTATTATTCTTAATATATATATATATCTATTCATATATAATAATTATATATTTATCTTTATTATTTATAATATTACTTATAGGTAAGTAATAACAAACGTTAAAGGAATCATGATCTAAATTTTCGGCATCTTAATTAAAAAAAAATTTAAAATTTTCATATCTTACTTTAAAAAGAATAGATTAAAAGTTCCTCCAATATGGCTCTCTAACTACTATATATATCTAATATATAAATTTATATATATATATTCATTATATATATATATATACTATATTTTTATATTTATAGTATAAATTATATTATTTTTTTTAATATTATATTATTTTCTATATATATATTATTTTATTTTTTTCATATATATATTATATATTTACTTTATATATTTTTATATGTTGTTTATATATATATTTTATATAATATTATATTTTATATATATATATATTATATACTATTATTATAGTCTAATTGGTATACTCTTAGTGATTATCATACGACTTCCAGTTAAGCTTAATTGACATATACTCGATTTTATTTTAAAACTTTAACTAATCGAACACTCAATTGGACATCCATTACCAGCCATCATAGCGTTTAAAAAGATTGTAACTTTTGTTTTTCTAATTTTTATGTTTTTACGTTATTGTTAGAGTGACTAATAGTTATTTAATACAATTTTAACTATTATTTTTTTGTAAATTTCAGACTACAACGAAAGTTTAAGTAAAGGACTAATTATTTTTTTTGAGAAATTATTGTAGTTTTTATACTTTTTTTTAATTCTTGTAAAATAAAACACATCTCCATATTAATAGAAGAATTGAACCAATTTTGCTCCTAAGATAAACGTTACGTTTTGCTTAATTTTCATGACACCTATTGCTTTATACGATTTTACTCTTTTTTATAACAACCTAGTGCTTATTAATCATTGGTGTTATTAAGGCTTTTGATTTTGTCGATTTTAGATAATTTTTTACTGTAAACCGAAAGGGCATTTTATCTTTGTATATGCATTATTATTTAATCCCATGCCACTACCTTCACTGCATTAAATAAGATAATTTTCTTTTCTTTTAAGAACTCATGAATTTATTTTAATTTCAATATATTTATGGAACTGTCATTTTTATTAATTAATATTATTAATATAGATATAATAATAATAATTTAATTGTATTTCATTAAATGTATAATAATAAATAAATATATAAATAATAATTTTAATTAGTTTTATATATATATTATTTATTAAGGTATTTAAAATAATATTAAAATTTAATATATAATAATATTAGTGCTAAATATCAATGTCATGATAACTGGGTTACTTGTACTTAGTTGACGTGGATATTAGTTCCAACTCATCACTCACAAGGCTAGGTAACGAAACCGTGTAAACCTCTATTAAGTTTATCTCTGATTCACAAACTCTGGTATATTTATTATATCATTAATAGGTCACTATGCTATTGAAGATTAGGTTAAGTTCGGGTTAGGTTAGGTTAAGGTTTAGGGTTAAGTTAAGTTCATACCGAACGTCCCCTTAAGAAAAAATAATCTATACCTTCGTGAATTCAAAATTTGCTCCCATATAATTTAATTCAATAATAATTTTTTAAATAATTTATTTAATAATAATATATAAATATTATATTATTTAATGATTATAATATAATATTATAACATATATAATAATAATAGACTTAATCATGTACATAAAAAAAACAATGATTAAACACATGATAATTATCTCTTTTTTAGAGGCAACCTTTCATTTATGGTATTCACATGACACTACATGATGCGAGTAAGTTTATGATGAGGTTAATGGGTCACATAGGAGAGCGATCATTTAATTTGTTCATTTATAGGTTTATATGGGTGGCCTCGGGGAGCCACGCTGGGATGGGTGACAGTAGGGGCGGGAAAGACGAAGTCCGCCCTCCGTCGTCTTCATGTACTTAGAGGCCTACGAGAGAACTCCACCGGACATCCTGGATTACCTGACTATATATTGCGTTGTCCTTACTTCGTAGGTATATTTGCGGATTATAGTTATTCTAAACTTATTATATAAAGTGCTATTTTATGTTACAATACAATCATTACATATTATATAATCAATGTAATATTTAAGATCTATAGTATATATTTTTTATTTATTTGTATTTATATTTTTATGGTATTAAGTATTCAATTATTGAAGCTTAGCGTGAGTATCACTTATATATATATATATATATTATGTATTTGTAGATGTCTATGAAATTTTCTTATAAGCCTTAAATCCTATATCGGAAATATTAATATATATATATTATATAGTTTATTTATTACTGATTATTATATATATACTATTAGATATATTATTTTTAACCTTAAATATCGCTGAAACACTTTTCTGCTTTTTTAAAAAATATTTTAATATAAATTTTTGCTTTATTGTATTATCATTTAAATTATTTAAAAATAGGATGGAAATCTTAGGAATCATGGTCCGTTAACCACTTAAATTCATTGGGTCGTAGTAGTGCATATATCTAGCAATATATTTAAAAAAAAATAAAAAAAAAAAAAAAAAAAAAAAAAAAACACTGGGAAAGGAGTCATAAAACAAACAGGTCCTACTATATTTTTTTGAAGCATGTCCCGGGTCACCAACTTAAATTCATTGTAGGTATCGGCATATACCTGGCAAATATATTTGAAAAAAACAAAAAAAATCAAAACTGACGGAGTATAATGCTGGAACGATTATAAATGCAATGTCTCTAGCAAGCATTTTAGGATACGTTTTATGTTCAAAAATTGCAGATTTTTTTTTTTTTAAACAAATCCAAGAGTGAAATAATTCAAATAAATAGATGAATTATAAAAGTAAATTTACACTTATATATATACATTATAGTAAAAGGTTATGTTTTTTAATATTTTTTAAGAGGTGTGAAGCTGCTTAATATTTAAAGTGTCAATTTGATTTTAAGCATTTTCCCACTTCATTTTATGAAATGTGTTCGAATTCATACCATCGATATGTATATGAAGGTGGGAAGCTGATAATCAACATGATCGCATATATATATATGATATTATATATATCATATATATATATATATATATATTATATAATGATATTATATAGTAGTATATATATATATATATAATATATATATAAGTATATATATATAATATAATATATTTATTTATTAGCTTTTTTCAAAAATTTTTTTTTTAGTCTGCGTTTGATGAACATCTTCCCCCGGTCCTTGACTGGTCGCGTGGCGCCCCCCGCTTTTTCCCCCGCCTTTTGTTTGTTTTATTTACTTCTTATCTAAAATCTAATTTTATTTTTCAATTCTTTTATCGTAGTCTTATTCTTCTTTTTCTTATTTTTTTTATCTTTTTTTTTTTCTTTTTTTCTGTATATTATCTTTTTATTTTTTCTTTTTGTCGGGCTGGGCACAGTGTTGGGTCGTTTTTCTGGAGTGGGAGTGGCGTTTGGCGAGGTGCCCAGGAACGGCGGAGTGAATGGTGGCGGGTTTGTGCAGGGAGGGTGGTGGGGTTTGTTGGGCTTGGGGGCATGCTCATTGAGCTGTTAGTGAGGGTGTGCCGTTGTGCGTGGGGTGGTTTTCCTGTACGCCGTTTCTTTAGGGTTCGGGAGGGCGGGTTGGCTAGGGTTTTTCGATTTGCCGTTATTTTCTTTTTTTTCTTGTTTCACGTGATGTGGGCTTCGTCCTGGGGGACGGTGGGTGATGCATCTCTTATTGTATCTATTTTCAACTTTTTTTTGATTTTTTTCTTTTCTATCTTCTTTTTATCTATCAAATCTATCTTTTTCTGTTTTTTATCTACGTATGTTTCCATTTGTGGCATCTTGACCACGGTTCGTCGGTATATGTCACCTCCGTCATCACGCCCTTTTTCTGCTTCAGGATCGGCTTTGCATGACCTTGCTTTGTTTTATTGGTTTGTTTTATCTCCTGTTCTGGTTCTGCGCATTAGTTGAGATCTTGCAGGTGCTTTTTTTTTTTCCGCATACCTCTCATATGGCGCCTTTTTTCTACATTTTTATGCTGTCACTAGCCCATTGTCTTTAATTTGACCTGTTCTCTCCTTCCTCTCATCTCGTGTCTATTTTCACTTGGGGCTTTTTACGCCCGTTCATTTAGTTTATTTTTGTTTTTATTTTTTTTTTATTTTTTTTTTTTTTTTTTTTTTTTTATGTGCTTTTTACTCACCGTCTTTGTGTCTATGCCAGCATATTTACCCCCTTCTTTTATGTTTATCATTGCCTTGGCACCCTTCTTTTTTCCTGGCTTTGTTTATTCTTGTTATCCTTTTTTCCCTTCTTCTTTTCCCATTTTCTTCTTATATTCATTATTTTACTTTATTCGTATGTTTTTAGTCTTTTCTTTTTGGTGCTGCAAGTAAATGTTTCGTGCTGTTCTTTTAGGCTTATTTCCCAAGTTTTTGCGGGGCAAAGGACTCCCTCTCAAGCCGTTCTTTCATTAAAGCTTTTAACTCTCTTCCTGCGTTCCCGTTTCTCTTTTATCGTTTTTTACACCTCTTTTCACTTGGGCTGCTGCTTACCCGCCTGTTGTGCTCTAGTCTGTCAAGCCACTTTTTTTGGCCCTTTACTTCTATCTAATTTTCTCCTCCCTTTTTCTTTTTCTTTCTTTTCTCTCTCTTTCTTTATCTTTTTCTTATCTTCTTCTCTTTTCTTCTTTTTCTATTTGGTGTGTGTGGTGGTGTGTGTGTGTATACTTGGGTAATGGTTGGCCTTCTCTTTTTTTTCTGACTCTGCAGCTTCCTGAAGTATTTCAGGCTCGCTCTCTCCTGTGCTTTTTCCCTATTCTTCTATGCCCATGTCTCACGTTGGGCTTTGCAGTTTTCCAGCTCTTGCTCATTCTTTTCCCTTATTGAGCTCATTCCTTGTTGACTTGCACCCTTAATCTGTTCTCTCCTTGTTGTTTTGGCATCTTTACCTTCGCTTTTCCTCCTTTCCGTCTCTCAGCCCCCTCTTCGCTGCGGGTTCTCGGTCTGCTGGTGCGGTTTCGTGGTTTTTCGCCCTTCCGGGCCTCGTCCCATTGTGATGCCGCGACTGGCGTGCTCCGTTGTCCCCTTTGCCTTTCTGCTTGTGCCTTTGCTCTTGACCCCTGTTGGGCCTGCGCTTCTGGTCCATACCGTGTGCCCTGCTGGCCCATGCGTCGTCCTGCGGATCTTTAGCTCTCGAGTTCATCGTGCATGTGTCATGGCGGTACATTTTTTTCACCTTGTTGCGCGTCCCGGTCCCGTGGCTTTTTTCTCATGTTTGCCATGACTTGCGCTTTCCGCTAACGCCTTGACTTTCGTCCTTCCGCGAGGTTTTCGTCCCTTCATTCTTGTCTGTGCTTGTTCCTTTTTGTCGGCTCTTCGCCGTTGTTTCCCAGTTTTTCGCTCCACTTGTGCTTGCTGGTTTTGGGGTAGTTTTCGCGTCGTCGTCCGCCGGGTCCTCTCTCTTCGTGCTGCTGCCATCCCATGTCTTGCAGCCTCTTCCACCCTTTCCCTCTCGTTTTCTGTATGTCTTGCCCCGCCCTTTTGCGTCTTTGGCTGGCTCCCGGGGTGATCTGTTGTGGCATTCTCGTGCTCGTTGTCTAATGCTTGCCCGCCTCGCGACTCTCATGCTCCATCATGGATTTGCGTGTTTGTTTCTGTTCCCTGTTTCGATGGCTTTCTGACTAAGTCACACTCCTCGCTGCCCCCTCTCCTCCTCGCATGTTCTTTCTCTTGGTGCCCACCGCGGTCCTACTTCTCCTCCACTTCGATCTGTCGGTGCTTTTCTTCAACTACCGCTGGCACACCACTATGGCTGTGCACCGTTCCTTGTTCGTCCACGAAACCGTAATCCTTGTCGGCCCCGGTTGAGGCTTTCCTGTCCGTTCGTTCCTCTTTCGAACACAAGCTCTATTTCTGTTCATCGTCCTTTTGGATTCTTGGCTCTTCGCCGTTTCGTAACTACTGCTTTTTCTGGCGTTCTTATCTGCGATTTGCGCTTCGCTCATCTTTTTTGTACGCGCTCTCAAGCGTACCGTTTGTCTCTTGGGTGCAGCCCATTTTTCCGTCTTTCTCTCTGTTCACTACTCATCACTGTATCAGCGGTTCTCTCGTTTGTTTCTCAGCCAACTTCCACGTTTTCAACAACCTGCGGAGCGCTCTGCCATGTCGGCGTCTTGTGTGTCTCGTCTCATACACGCACTTCGTGCTAAGCATCGATTTCTTTTCGTGAGCAATCTTTTCTTCATTCGCTGGTTATGTATTCACTAGCCAGTCCATCATCTGTGCGTCGGTCATGTCGTCTCGTTTTACTCGCAGTATGTCCTCCTCCGTGGAACAACGGCCGTGCTTGTTACGGCCGGTTGCTGTTCCTGCCTCGTACCGGATTTCGGCTAACTTTTTGGAGTATCCGGTCGTTTGCAATACGGGTTTTTATTCCGTCTATTTGTCCAGTCTTCTCGCTCCTTGGGACCCTCTCATTGTGGCCCGTTGCCCAGCTCAGTTTGTCAACAGAACAAAGCAACCTCCTGCCTGGCTCCACTGATTGTCGGTGGTATGCTTCTTGAGGCGGTGTTGCGCGCGTCTATCACACGTTTTGCTCAGCTCACAGCCCCTGATTTTTGATTACGCAAGGCATATTGTCTCTCTCCTAACTTCTTTTTTGGCCCATCCTATAATAATTTGAGACTGCTCGTGTGCAGTAGTGGATGAACATCGCGTGAGGAACTCGAAGGAAGCTTGAAATTATTTATATTCAATAGATCATTATTATTACAAGTCTTACCAGGCAAATATACATGGCTTTCCAATAGTATGTCTGTACGGGTTTTTTTATTATATTGCATATTAGAGCATATTACATAACATGTCTACAGAGAGAGCTATTGCAAGTTAGCATTATATACACCTCAGCTAAGTTAGTAATGACTTAGATGAAAATACTAAGGATTCTATTAGGTATGAATACTTAAGAGATGCGCAGTCATCAGTTTTCATTAGAGTGAACATCATTGAATTGGGGCGAAAATGTACATCTATATACGTGAGATTGCACTGTGTAATTGTCTTGAAATTAGTTCGATAAATGATGTGGAACTAAAAAATTATTAATTCAGATTGGATTATACGAAAGAATCGAACTCAGAACGTAGAAGGTACAGTGTGGTGCTAGATATATATATCTCTCATAGATATCTGTGATAATTATAATATATATATATATATATATATATATATATATTTATATATTTATATATATATATTTAATATATATATTATATTATATATTTATATTATATATATTATATTTATATCTATATTATATACTATAATATATATTATTCGGGAGAGATAAGTTGAGCGAATTATATATGTATATATTATATATATTTATTTATATATATATTATATATATAGCTATATATATATATATTATCATATTAATTATATCTATTATATATAGTATTTATAATATATCACTGTATATATATAGTATTATAATATTATTAGTATATATTAATTGATGGATATATGATGATGGTTTTGATGGTGCAGAAGGGAATAGGTTTTTGGGGATGACGGTTTTGTAAGGGGGGTAATTGGGGTCGGGTTAGAAGTTGAGCTGGTAAATTGAGGTTAGTGAAATTGTAACTAGTGAATGATCAAGAGCGGAGGACGATGATGGTGATTGATTGGATTTTGGAAGTTGTGTAATAAGCGTTTATGGAGGGTATGGTTTCAAGGGATGGAGGAGAGCGGTAATAGTCCCTTGTATAAGGGTAAGAGGGACTGTAGAATTAATAGGGGAATAAGTTTTATTGAGAGTGTTGTGGGAAGGTATATGCTGGTATTTTGGTCGAAAGAGTGCGTCGGTGATGAGGGACTGATTGGTGAAGAAAGAGGTGCGTTTGGAGTGGTAGAGGATGTGTGGATCATTTTTACTTTGGAACAATGATTGAGAAAATGAGGGAGAGAGAATAAATTGTATTAGGTTTTTGGATTTTTGGAGAGAATTTCTGGATAGAGTTAATGGGAAGGTTATGGCAGGTGTGTTAGTGATTATGGTGTTGGTGTAGGGCTTCTGAATGGAATCAAAGTTGTATGACGATAGTGAAGCGTGTTAAGAATAAATGGTGTCAATGGTGATTGGTTTAGGATTAATTAATAGCGGAAAGACAGTTTTGTGTTATGTCTCCTTGGTTTCAATTTGGTATATGGATGGGGTTATGAAAGAATTTGAGGTGGGGATGGGATGGTGTTAGGAATGGTGGGATGGGTTGAGTGGAGAGTGCCTACTATCTATATGCTGGATGATTTGGTTTGCGGGAGGAATCTGAAGAGAGTTTGGAGAGGATTGGTAGAGATATTTGGCAGGGTGTGTGAAGGAGGGGCTTGAAAGTAAAGTGGATAAGAGTAGGTTTGGTTGTGAGTGAGGCATCCTCAGTGTGAGTTATGATTAGATTGGTGAGCAGCTAGAAGTGGTCTGAGTTTTAATTTTTTGGGTATTGTTGGATGAGAAGGGAACGGACGATGCAGAGTTGTAGTAGGACGAGTTTGTGATGGCGGAAGGTGGCTGGGTGGCATTAATCGATGGTGAATGCAAGGGCTAAGTCTTGAGTGTGGCTAGGTTCTTACATGAGGGTATGTTTTGTTACCTGTGTTAATTGTATGGTGTGGAGACTATGGTCTGGGAATAAGAGTATAGATCTAAAGTTATGTTGTCAGATGGATCTTAGGGTTGCTAGGTGGTGGGAGTTGGATAAGAGAGATGACGTATTAGGAGTGGTGTGGTGTGAAGAAAGGGGTAATGAGAGAATAAATGAAGTATGTTGAGATGGTTTGGGTCATGTGGAAAGGATGAATGATAGTAGGTTGGTTAAGCGGTGTATAGTGGTGAGTGTGTTGGGAACCGACGGCTGGGAGACCGAAGAGAAGTGGATATGAGTGTGAACGAATGTCTGAGGAGAGAATGTGAGTTTGGCAGAGGAGAATAAAGGTGCATGATAGGAGAGAATCGCGGCGGGGTTTTGTATGGGGCATGGTTGTGGCCCTGGGCAGGGGATGAACCTTCATTTGCGATTTAACTCATAGTGGGGTGTCGCGGTACCATGTGCTCTAGGGGTGGATTTCTGTCTGTGACGGACTCGCATAGGTATAGAGGGGGGCGGTAAGGCTGGGCTTTCTTTTCGACGTTTGGTATGTTTTTCTCTGCTTTTTTTTTCGCATGCTTGTACAGCACTTACGCCAATCTTGGGGCCAGAGGAAGGTTGAGAAAGAAAGAGAGAAATTATATATATTATATATTATATATTATTATATATATATATATATATTATATATACTATATAATGTACTAATAAGTATAATATAATATTATTATTTTCATTGTTCCCTGTGTGAATTTAAAGTTGCGTCATGATTTGATTGTGGTCATCACTTATGCTCTTATGATGGGCTAATCAACAGAATATTTACAGCACATTTATTTAAGAGCTTTTTTATTCAACTTTTATTTGTTCTTTTTAATTTATGTTTCATTTATATTATATTTCTATTATTATATATATATTTTTATATATATATATATATTATATATATTATTATATATATAATATTATTTATATATATATATATTAATATTTATAAGTTTTATATATTATATATATATTATATATATATTTTATATTTATTATATATACTAATATATATATATATAATATTATTATTTATATATATATATATGTTATATTATTATATATTATATTATATATATATATAGTATATATATTTATATTAGTATATATATATACTATTATATATATTTTATATATATATATATATATATATTTAATATATATATATATATAATATATATATATATCTTTATTATATATTATATATATAATAGTATTATATATATATATATTATTATAATATATATATATATATATTATATTATATATATTATATATTATATAAGATATTTTTTGATTGTATCAGGGAAGTCTTGGTTGGGAATTATAGTATAGGGCGGGGGAGTGTGATTCCTGCTCTGTTTTTCCCTTTCATTATAACAATCATTTTTGGTAACGAATTAAATATTGATTTTACTGTGAATATATATATAAAAAATCTTATACTATTTATTATTGAAGATATATATTTGTGAATGTGGTGATATACCGTATACCATATTAATAAGAAGAAAACTTTTATCATTTTACTTTATTATAGTCTTAGTTCTAGTTACGACAAGTGTTGACATCATAGTGACCAAAATCCTCACCTTTTGATTGATGCTATTAAGATAATTAACTGTGAAAAAAAGTAAGTTTTAACAGATCAAGAAATAAACAAATTGAAATGAAGTCCAGAACTATTTCTTCAAATATCCTAAAGATGAAATTTGTCCTTGATAACCTTTCTCAAATCCCCAAATCACTTTCAGATCATAAAAAAGGAGGAATCTTAAGAAAAACCTCCAACGAAGGTAGTAGAAGCGATGTGTCAAGAAAATTGGAAATTTTCCAAGGAAATGCCAATAGGATGCTATATTCTTAACCGAAATCTTACAGAAAGGAAGTTTGAAAAAACTTTACCAAGAACAATATTTTTTTTTGGTAATATTTGAATATATGTGTGTCATAATAATAATAATTATATAATAATAATAATAATTATAATAATAATAATAATATATAATAATATAATAATATAATGAATAATATAATTATACTATAATTGTATTAAATATATGTGGTTTTACTAATAAATATAATTATTTCAATAAAATTTTGGTAAAGTTGGCATGAATACTTATTTTAGTTAATGTATTGACAAATTTCATGGTATATAGTTTAAGCAAGCGTTAATTAATTAAATGATTTTAAAACAAAGGAGTTCATTTGGCTGAAGATGCATGTTTTAAATAAAATATGAGAAATAAACTAATTAAGAGGGGTGAAATGGGGGTGTAGGGGACACTTTATTTAACTTGGGTCTGAGGTACGAGAATAAACCGGATATCCTTTTCCCTCAAGAGAAAGGAGAGGGGACTTCCCGTAGAAATTTTATTTTTCTGGTTTGGAGCCAAATATGAAAAGTCTAGGATATTTTAATTATTTCTTGTTTTTTATTTATTTATTTTTTGCAAATGCAACAAGTTGAATAAAGTCTTAGAATTTAGTTAATACTTAAGAAATATTTTGATGAATTATTTATCAATTGCCAGATCATGTTGGTGATAGAAGTTTATCTGGAACACCGTCTTTGTGCAAGCCATATATTTTTATTTTAGCAATAATTATTTTTATTTTCTTGTAATATTATAGATTTTATTATTTTATTATTAAGATCTATATTATTTATATTTATTATTATAATAGTATATAAAAAGAGAAATAATTATATTAGTATATATTATATTTATTATATATTATATATTATTATATATATATATATTTATAATGTATTATTATCTATTATATTATATGCTTCATATAAGTTGTGACAACTGGAACATCCATATTCTTTTAATTGCAGCTAAATGGTTTAAAAGTCTTCCTGTAAAAATTATTCACTAATCCCAGAGTTACTACTATATATATAGGGGAATATGTAATTCTGTGCTGTACGATGTTTTATGAGATGAAGAAATTTTATGCTTAAAATGATTATGATTCGGCATGGATAACGAAGAAGTAGCAGTGCAAAAAAATGGATTTTATTTTTTGAAAATTCCTAAACATAATAAATTCATTTGCTATTCCTCATTACGCCTTTGATTCGGATATATAATTTTTATATAATAATTCATTATAATATTATATATAATTAATAATATATAATATAATACTAAAATAGTGAATAAATGTTGGATCAATATAATAATATTTATATTTTTTTAAAATATTAATATTTTATTATAATATTAATATAATACATTATATACATTGTATCTAATAAATATATATATTCATTAATTTCAAACTTAACACTATTCAATGTGTTTTCAATTATTGTATATTCAGATCATAATTCAGAGTTGCATTATTTATACTAATAATAATAATGCAATATAAAATAATAATAATTCATAATATAATAATAATAATATAATAATATATATAATATAATATAATAATTATATAATAATAATATAAATATAATAATTAATTAATATAAATAATGATATAATATTATAATATATATAATATACTTAATATATATAATATATATATAATTAATAATCATTATATAATATAATAATATATATAATAATAATAATAATAATGATAATAGATAATAATCTTTATTCATTGGAGCAGCAAAGGAGTGAAAGGAAGAAATAGGAGAGAGAGAGAGAGAGAGGGGAGAGAGAGAGAGCGAGAGAGGGAGAGAGAGAGAGAGAGAGAGAGGAGAGAGGAGAGAGGAGAGACAACTCGAGATAACTAAATAGAAAAAAATCTTCTTTTAATTATATATTATTGTAAAGTTATCAATTGAACACAGAATTGAATATATTTCTATATATTTGAGTATATTTATTTATATATTTTGTATTATATAAGTAGATAGACGTATATTATTTATATTTATATTTATTATATATTTATTTAGTATTAATTTATACAATTATTATAATACTAGATTACATGCTGCATTATAATTAGTTATATATTATATATTAGTGATATTATATTATATAATATATTTATTATTTATATTAGGTTATATATATATATATATAAGTATATCTATATAATATATCTTCGATTAATATATATATATATATTTACGTGGCATTGTTAATTTAACGTGAATTCTTCAAATAAGAAAAAGTGTTATCAAAACCAGAAACTCAAATTTCGCAATTTTTAAACGATTTATCTATAGTTTAGATGAGTGTAATTCGTTTAATGGATTTTGTTCACCAATCTCTTTAAATTGCTTTCTAATATGAACTTTTACCCATATCAAAATATCGACACTGAAGACTTTGGTGTTTGTATAAATTTTGAAAGAGCTCGCTACGTTCTATAAAACCCTTGAGCCCTTGATTAAGGCTTTTTGCAAGAGAATTTCGTATTAAATTATTTCATCAAGGTTTTCAACCGTAATAAGACACCTTCTTTTTAGTGTACGTGTATGAACAAATATAGAAAAAGTTTTCAAAACAAACGACGAATTGAGATTGAATTAGTATTTTATATATATTATTGACATTAAATTATATATGCATTATATAATGTATATTATTAATTATATATATTATATATATTTATATATATATATATATATATTATTATTAATATATTTTTTATATTATATATATATATATTATGATATATTTATTGTAATTTATTTTTTATCATTTTTCTCGATTTTATTGTTATTAATGTACTAACAATAATTTGAGGTGCTGATGAGGCAGGATCTAAAAATTTTAAATATTAAAAGTAATTATTTATTATCGTATTTTTAACGTATGTACTTGGCAGCGCGAGACAGAGCGGACGTCTCGGGTTTTTCTGGAGTGCAAAAATTTCCCGAATCAAGAGAAATCTGGTTACGGAGTATATCATATAGGTTGGCTCGAATTTATTTGACGGGGTCGATCCTCATAGTTTGATTAGTTTTACGCAATGTCTATAGGTTGGTTACATTTATAAGGTTATGATATGCTTCGTTATGTATCCGAATCTATATAGTGAAACAAGACATACTAAAGTAATTTTTCCATAAACTTATTTTACCTTAACTTAATTTTTCACATATTACCCTAAGATCCTGTATTTCTTTCTCCGGTCTGTTTAATATTTTGACAGTATCATATTTTTGAGAAATATTTCTGTTCCAAAAATTTCTAAGTTCGAGAAAAGTTTGTTGTTAAGTTTGTGTTTTAAGATAGTTCTTTAGTGGCTAGCTTCTGGAATTATGCCAGAGCTGCTCACTATAGTTGAATTTTCTTAAAAACTTAACTTAACTTATTTTATGAGTATTTTTTTCTTAGAATTTTTTTTTGAACGAAGGGTTTGTTTTCAGAAATATGAATGAATTCCAAATTAGAATTTATCTTCTCAACAAATGGGCGTTTTTGCTTCTTTAATATAAATTTTTAAGATTTTTAAATTTCTATCTTTCTCTCAGCATTTAATTATTGCTAATAATATCTAATATATGAAAAGAGTAAAAATAACAATATTTATCTGCTCAAGAACTTAAAAGTCTATTGTATATATATTATATATATAGTATTTATATAAGTATATATATAGTATATAGTAATATATATATATATATATTATATTATAGTTTATATATATATTAGTATTATATTATATATATTATTATAAGTATATGTATATTATATATTAATATATATATATATGTATGTTAGAATTTTTATTTATATATATTATTATAAATATATATATATAGTATATATTATATATTATATCTTTATATATTATATTATATATATATATTATATATATTTAGTATATATTATTATATATATATAATATATATTTATTATTAATATATATAATTTATTATATATATATATTATATATATTTTATATATGTATTATATCTTATATATATATATTTATATATATTATATATATTATTATATATAGTATTTTTATATTTATATATATATATATATATTATTATATATTATATTAATATAATTATAATTAAAATAATGAATAATACTAATAATATTATTATATTAATGATATTATAATAATAAAATATATAATAACCTAAATGTATAATTGTCATTAAAAAGAATTATATAATATATAATAATAATAATTAATAAATAACAATAATATATTATTAATAATATATAATATATAATAATGTAATATATAATTATATATAATAATAATAATAATTAATTATAATAATAATATAATAATAATATAATAATAATAATAAATAAATAAAAAATAATATATAGAATCTTAAATATAGAATCTACTTATTTCCAATTGCATTATCCTTAGGTTTTGTTTAACATTTTTCTTTTAATACTAAAGCAATGAAATATGGAAACATTTTACACCTCAGCACGCATTGGTTCTTGATGTCAGAGAATTAACCGTTCTGTAACTTTCAGTCAGACACCAGCAAAACTCAAAATCTTTCATTATGTGGATTTCAAATCAAATCTGGTACCTATTTTATCTACCATAGCTGGGTGAGTGGCTGGACGAACCTTGAAACGTGAGTGGGATTCGATACCCGATACTTTTGACTTGCCAGCCAATAGTGAAATTCCCCCCACTGTATTTTTTCTCTTATTATTCGGGTAATATTTATAATCAATTTAGATTCATTTACTTGAAAAAAAAATCAGCTTCCACTATCTGCTTTTAATTTAATCACAAATGTTATGAATTTTATTACACATGTTTACTGTGTATTTTTTACCGATTTGTAAGACACTTTTCTCTAAGAAAACAATCAAAGAGAGAATTATTATCTCTCAATTTTCATTTTCACCGACGTTATCCAATAAAGGTTTCATTAACTTATTTCAAAGGGATCATAATCGAATAAAAGGAAGTCAAATCTATAAACTCTTGCAATGAGTTGCTTCTCATATTCTGAAAGCAACTCAAAAACGTCCTTCGTAAATTTAAGCGTCGAAAGGTTAGATTTTCTGTCTAGGAATTTGTTGGCTGAAGCCAAAGATTCAAGAACAAAACGGGCTTTGATCTCAGATTTCACTGAGAGGCTTTCTCTTCTTAACATCTTTTCTACCTCCCTGCCGATATATACCAAATCATTTTCAAATGTTTGTAAAGATGTAGAATAAATCCAGTTTTGATGCCGAACTTTCTAAGTTCTTTAATTGTGTGATCAAAAATTGAGCAGTAAGAAGACGATAATTATTTAGAGTAACTATCACTAGATATATCAGTTATATACAACTTATCGAAAATTATTGTATATGAGAAACATATTAAACACATTACAATTAAAAACGTCAATTTGAGACAGCTAAAACTTGTTCAACAAAGGTTCTTTTACCAGAAAAATTATCAAGACTGGCATTTAACAATGAAAGCCATTACCATTTTATTTTATCAGATGTGCTAATGAATAATCTTAAAAACAACAATTAAGAATACCAATAATTCAATATTGTATATGACATTAATAATCTGTTATATTTGATGAAGTTTTATAAATTTTTCTAGTAAAACAAGTACTTTATATCAGTATTACTAAATTGATCAAATATGAGAAATATTTATAAGAAAAAAGAAATTTGTATATTTAATAAAAACAAATATTGAAATATTCAAATAAAAAAAACATCAATTTAAGACACCTAACACATAGTTAAAATGAAAATTTTTCCTATACTTTTGAAAACTTATCTATACTAAAATTTACTAAACTGAAAAATATTGTACAAAAAAAATATTGTGAAATATTAATACAAACAACAGTCTATATTTAAGCAACACTATGAATATCTTGATATAAAAACACACTCTCTCAATAATATACTAGCTTTCAATATTTTTACAATATCAATCGCAAAACAACATACTATTTATTCATAATGCCTGACATATAATACGCTCTATGAGAAGACTTCGAATATTATGCGATATCTATAGTATATATTATCAGAATTGTCTAGAAATTTAGGAAAATATCTATTTATTAAGAGTGTTTTTAGAATTCTTACTATAATGTGTATTATAATTATAGAAAAAGCTTAAAGTTATTATGTATATTTTTAAATATTATATATTTAAAACAATTCTTATAATCATTTTAAATATGTCTGGTATTTATAATACTGAAGCCTTGAAAGAATATACATATACAACACTCTCGGATTGATATTACGACCTGAAAACTATTAAACATATAGCTTTTTATATTAGATAATTGGTTCTATTTCACATTGAGACAACCAACATTATATTTCTCAATGCTAAAATAATCAGCGTTAAAACTGCGTGCAAATTTTTGAAGAATTACCATTTCAGTTTCAAACTGTTGAATTATTGTTCGTGTGACCTCGTATCGTTTTCGGGTGTTTTTAATGTGAAAAATAATAACCAAGAAGCATGAATTGTGACGGATAGAAAAAAGAAGATGGCGGACATTCATAAACAATGATACTGTTCCTTTTTCTTAATTTCATCCAAACGAAAACGAAGAGTTCTATATAATTCCTTTCGTATTAAATAACAAAAGATACATAATGAAATTTCCTCTAAATAAAAAAAACTCAAATTATACTCAATAGTCAATACTAAAAAGACTGGTGCCCCCTTTAAAGTTTATTTTCAACTGGGAAAAATCACTTTCACCGGTATATGTATTCAGAGCTGAAAATTAACCTCTATATAATGAATATAACTCTGAAAATTTCTAAGAATTACCAAATTAATTTCAATTGTTCACACAATTATCCCCAGAAAAATCGTCGATACCTATAAGAGTTTCTAAAATTGGTCGTATGGAAACTAATGTAAGAAAAATTAATAAGAAATAATTAGATATTTAATATGAGAGGTTAAAATTTTTTAACTAAAACATGACTTTCACACTAATGAAAGTATAGGATAAAGCTGTTTTAATATAAATAAAATATATTAACTATTCATAAATAATATGATTACGCCTATATTCTCTAAATTAAATATGCGTTTCCAATATTTTAATAAGTCCAGTTGTTTAACCTCCTACGGAAAATTCGTTCGTTTTGTCCTTCAAAGTTCGACATTTGCAGGCGAATGAATAGCACATTATTTTTCAAATGCTGAATATTGTACCGTTAAAACTCAATTTTTAGAATGTTGTGGTACCATATAATATTGCATATTTAACGGAATTTAAATTTATTATTTGTCGAAGCAAAAACGAGCATATTGAAAATGACTGTTGTTCAATGGAAAATGCAGATACTTAAATCCCAAAAATGAGTAAGTAAAATGATAGAAGAGACCTTTAAAAAAAAGTGCGTTATATTTTAAAAGTTTAAATAATTATTAACATTATCACTACTCAATGAAAAATAAGTGGATATAAAAACATAAATTTGATAATCATTCATTTAATTTAAATATATTTAATAAAAAACCAAAAAAATATATTCAAAAATAAAAAGTAGTATGAAAAGACTAAATGTAAAAAACTTTAAGAACAAAATTTACTAAATTTGGTAAAGCGCCTTGTATCACTCTACATATATATTATAACTATACCATTAAAAACTAATAAAATTCGCTTTAATGAATGCTCGTCATAGCTACACAATATAAACTCAATAACTAACACATGAAAATTTATTTGTTTTGGATAAGTGCTGGGAAAAAACTCATATTGTTAAGACCCATTACAAATATGTGTCATAAATTTTTACAATTGCGATTTATTGACAAAATATTTTTAACCGTACTTTTGAGTATTTTCGAGAAGTTTCATGAAAATTGGAAATTATGATGTTTCATTGAAATGCAAATTTCAAAAAATGGTCAGAATAAGTGAAAATTTAGCAGAAGATTTGAGTAATAATAAAGCGTTATTTAGGATGTGTCTTATGAAACTTGACGTGAAGAAATATTTATATATTAAAACAAGTGTTTCTTCACCCTCTTATTATCATAGTAAATTTATTTGGTGCTTATATACCAAATATTTCTATAGTTATAAAAAGTGAAAATACAATTATTAATTCAAATTATATGTTAAAAATATCGATCAATTTAAGACACCTAATAAATACTATTAAACTTCTTATACCAATTCACGTTATTTATACGCTTCTTTGATTTTCTTAAAAGGGCATTTCTATCACGAACACATTATTTCTTTCAAAATGGCTAAAAAATTTACAACCCGTTAAAAAAATCATGAACATCCGTTTCTTAATAGACAAAGTTACGCCCAAATTATCACGACTTTAAGTGCCCTATCCAAATAATATTCAAATGTTAGCAAATTATAGTATAAATCACTCCCTCTCATGCTCCCTCCATCGATACTATTTTGAAATTATTCTTACTATAAAGAGATGTGAGTATCTAAATCTTGTACTTTATGAGGTTCTCTTAATTAATGTAATTGGGAAAAATGTTAAAAAAAGCTTCGTAATTTTAGAAGTTTATAATATATTTTTTACTTCTTATTAGCGTTAAATAAAAAAAGGTTTGGAAAATGAGACATATTTGAAAAATTTAATGTTGTTTCAGTGAATGCAATTTCCACAATAAAGCATAATAATTGGAAAAAAATTGCTGACATTTATTGAAATATTGATTTTGGTGTCTAAAATTGACGTATTTTAATGAAAAATAAAGACACTTCCTAATATTTGTTAACTTGATTATCCAAAATTAGCTTTATTTATCCTCAGCTTTATGAATATATGTTCACAATTAGTTTCTAAATGAAACACAAGCTATTAATTTTTTATACCTACATAGCTAAAATTCCCGTTATAAATAACTACACATTCTTAAAAATACATATAACGCTATATCTTTCCAATGTTAGATAATTCATTATGAAAATACGCTAAACTTTAGAACTTTCATGTAGTATCTAATACATTTTGTTTCAATCCTAGAATGAAAATTTAACGAAAAACAGAGCTGTTGAAAATTATTATAAGTTTAGTAATTTCTTAAATAAAAATTACGTTTTCAATAATAAAAACCTGATTTATTTAAATATGCAAAATGTATACACACCGCATGCTCTCAGTATAATGTAGACGTCACTTAGATTTAATGCCACTATTCAAAACTATTAACAAACTTCGTTTCTGCTTTTGAAAAAACCAATAAAATGCAGAGACAATTCAAAAAATGAAAAAATGTGAAAAAAAAAATAGAGAATAAAAATTGCTGAATAAAAGATATTTTTTCTAATGCTAATAATACCGTTAAAAAACTCAATTTTAGAATTACAAAATAAGTTTCAAATGTACAAATGTAGTCAAAATTGAAATTTCTCAGATTTTCTTAATTGTTTCAATTTGTCACTGTGAGGGTACACTTATGAACAAGCGTAAATTTTAGAAGTTAAAATGTTTTTTATTAATACTAGCTTCTTGTCACTTACTATGAAATATTGTTAAGTACTTTAGGGTAACCACAAATACCAGACGAGCCATAATTATACCAGTATAAAAAACTATTATACAAATTATAAGCGCTTTCTGCTTTTTGATTACATTGCTCATTTCAATCAAATTACCTTAATTTCACAATGCAAAATGAATACTGTCTAATAAACACTACAGAAAGTATTTACCCACAGTCCCAGAACTAATTCAAAATGTTGGACAGTTTTAGGGTTAATGAATTTCAATCTAGTTTGTTTTTAACTATACCCTAAATTTGCATCAAAATCACTCAGTTTGGTGTTAAAGAGGTATCATAAGACCTTCTCCTC
Organism: Trachelipus rathkii; assembly: GCA_015478945.1. NCBI lineage: Eukaryota > Metazoa > Arthropoda > Malacostraca > Isopoda > Trachelipodidae > Trachelipus > Trachelipus rathkii. Next base: position 30,621 of record JABUQX010049004.1, on the reverse strand, counting down.
AGAACTCGAATGTTAAAAGATTTTATTCTCAGTTTCACAACTAATAAACATATTTTACATTAAGGTTCCAAAATATTGAAAAAATTTATTCTAACAAAGAAAGAAAGGTGAATTAAATATGATTGCACTATATACTATTAATAACTAGAATATCAGCCTTTCTGCTCTTAGAAAATATGCATTCAATAGAAACACACGTGATATTTTCTCTTCAAATTCAACATTTGAAATTATTTTCTAAAAATAATAATATCTTTAAAAACTCAAATTTTAAGAATTGACTAGATATTTCAAATGTTATGTCATTGAATATTCTTAATTTATTTATAATTCTAGCATAAATATTATATTTAGTTATTTCTTTTTTAAACAGAGTACATCTTATTTTCTAAGATTTGAAAAAAAATGATGGTTTCATTAAATTGTCCAGTTTCCAAAAAACAGAAAAAACGATTGATTAAGAGTTTTGATAGGAAATCTTAGAAAAAGGACTCGATTATATTCTTTTAACTGTTACACAATTCGTCTTTATATTTATTTAACAGCAGCTGCACTTACTCAATGAACTGTATTGTGTGTTATTTAAATTGAAAAAAAATCAAATTTTTTGAAATCGTCAATTAATACTAAACAGCATTAAACGGCATGTTATGTGTTATTAACAAGTGTTGATATTTGACAAAATAAAAACGCGTTAAAAATATCATTAATCTATTGAACATAAATTTTTTAAGGATGAGGTGTCGTAAATGAGTTAATTTGATATAAAAGTATCTATAGCTTTACAAGCAGGGATAAACATTCGGAGTCGCAAGATTTGGGCGGATCAGAAGCCGGAGTTGAAAGGTTTTGGGCGGATCCGAAGCCGGAGTCTCTAGGTTTGGGGCGGATCCAAAGCTGGAGTTGCAAAGTTTTGGGCGGATCTGAAGCCAGAGTTTCAGAACTTAAATATTGTGGAGTCAGCTCCGCAGTCCGGTTTTCAAATGCAATTTGTTTAAATTAACTTAAATCTTATAGCTCCTTAAAATTTTTTATTAATAATTGATTAATTTATATAACTAATTGAATTATATAATTAAATTGAAACAAAGGTGCTCTTCCAATATGTGATCTACATGGTTTTTTCATTCCAATAAGTGAGCTACCGGGTTGTTTTCATTCCAATAAGTGATCTACCGGGCTGTTTTCATTCCAATAAGTGATCTACCAGTTGGCAACCAACCAATCCTCTTGGGATGAAGAAACACTTCCAATATTTTTTCCGATTATCGATACAGCAATAGCATTATTATTTTTTCGATAATCGATAGTTTTTTTTACGAAAGATTCAATAATAAAATTAAAAAAATTAATATAATAACGCTACGAAAAGTATATATATATATATATATATATATATATATATATATATTCTCACCAGACTCTTGTAAGCGTAGAACGCTTGTCAACTGTTCTGGACGAAACCCCTCCACGGCGCTCGGTCCTCATAGATTCCAGACTCTTCCATCTCCTCCATCCCACGTCCTCTTCTTTCAACGGCTGTCCTCACGTTATCACTCCATCTGGTTCTTGGTTGTCCCACACTGCGTCTTCCATCTTCCGGCCTCCATCTGTAGTATTTCTTCGGGTATCTATCCTCATTCATCCTCATCACATGTCCGTATCATTGCAGCTGTCCCTTTTCAATAAAACTCAGTATACTCTCCACACCCGGCTCCTCTCTTATATTATTATTTCCCATTCTATCATTTCACATGCTTGTATCTTACTCCTAGTTTTCGTGGTTAGAGCCCACGCTTCGTGACGGTAAGTTTTTATAGGTCGTAGTATACACACGTATATAATTATTTTCACCATTGGAGGAACATTTCTGTCTCGTAGTAATGGGTATAGTGATCTTAATGCATTATTAAACTTCTGCATTCTTCTATTAAATTCTATGTAATAACATTTCCCGGCCCAAAGCAAACTCCAAGGCATTTAAACTGATCAACCTGCTTCAGTTCCTGATCTCTCACTCTAATATTCATTTCTTCCTCCTCTCCTCTTTACTTTTCATCACCACCTCCGTCATCTCTCCATTTATCCTCCTTCCTCTCTCCCGGAACTCCTCATCCCACACTATAATAAATCTCTGCAGAGAGTCCCTTGATTTTGCCACCAGCGCAAAGTCATCTTCGTATCCAAAGGCAGTTCCATTCATTCGTCTCCGGACCATTTTTACCGCAATTAACCTATATGAACAGATAAAACAAAATCGGGGAGAGAACACTACCCTGCTTCACTCCCATGTCAACCTCAAACCAATCTTCATCGTCCATCTGGGTCTTCACTTTGCATAAACTATTCGTTTAAGTACTCTTTATTGCTCTTCTCAGTTTTTTCGGCTTCCCATACTCTCTCGTTCCAAGTATATTCCACAGGACTCCCCTCGGTACAAGGTCAAAAGCCTTCTCCAGGTCTACAAATGCGAAATACATCTTTCTGTAAAATTCCCAATCCTTTTCGCATACTATCTTTAAAGCGAATATCAGATCAATAGTTGATCTATTTGGTCTGAAATCATGTTGCCACTCGTCCATTTTATCTTCTACCCTCTCTCTCAATCTTTTTTCTAATATTCGTTCATAATACCTTTGCGTGTGCGTGTCATATAGCAAAAAATACTCATTCCAAAGTCAATTCTTCTATAATTTCTACAGTCTGCCTTACCACCGTTTTTAAAAATTAGGCATATTACTGATTTGATCCATTCTTTAGGTGTCCTTTCTTCTCGCCAGCACTTATTCATTACTTCTTTCATCCATACGCTTCCTTCTCCTCCCACATTCTTCAAGATTTCCGCCCGTATCATATCTTCAGCAGGTGCTTTCCCGTTTTTCATCTTTCTCAAGGCATATGCCATTCCTTCGTTCTTGATCTGCCACTCGTCCTTTACCACCTCACCATGGTCCCCCATTTCATGCACATCCTCTTCCACATCATTTGGTATATTCAGCTAATCAACAAAATAGTTTGTCCACCTTTCCCCAATCTCTCTCGAGTCTGTTAGCAACACTCTATCCTCATTCTTTATTGCATATGTTGGAGGTGCTGTTCCTTTCCTATTGTTTTTTGCCATATTAAATATCAGTTTTCTAGTAACCGCAAGGTCCTCTTCTAGATCTCTACCAATCTTCTCCCATGTATTTTCCTTTTCTATAACTTTTTACCTCTCTGTTTCATTTCTCACCCTTATATATGCTTCTCTATCCTCCATTTTTCTTGTCTTCATCCATCTTCTAAAACATTTCATTTTTCTCTTGACTTCTTCTTGCACCTGTTCTGTCCACCACGCCGTTGTCTTTTCTTTTTCTATAAATCGTTTTGGTTCCTATGATCCTCTCAGATACCTCCACCAATGTATCACGGAAAACTTCCCAACTTTCCACCACATCTACGTCCTCCCCAATCCTCTTTCTTTTCACATTCATTTCTCTCTGGAATGTGTCTTTACAAGCCTAGTCTCTCAGTCTCTCAGCCATAAATCTTTTTCTCCGTCCACATCTAAAAGACCGGTATTTCCATTCTCAACTTCCTCACCACCATTCGGTGGTCTGCATCTCCCGATACGGATGGTATACTTTTCACATCCTTAAACATTCCGTTGTTTGTTACTATCAAATCGATCATTGATTTCTCCCCATATGCCTGTCTTCCGTCTTCCCATCGATACCATGTCCATTTTTGACTTTCTCTGTGTTTATAGAACGTGTTCATTATACTCATGTTGTTACGTACATAAAAGTCTATGATGCTATCTCCCGCCAGATTCTTATTTCCCAAACTAAATGTTCCAGTCACATTTTCTATTCCTCGGCGATCCGTGCCAACGTGCCCATTCATATCCCCCGGAATAATTACTTTTTCGTGGAACGGTATTCTATTTTTGACCTTCTGCAATTCCTGATAGAAAATTTCTCTCTCTTCAGCGGGTCTCTTGTCTTTATTGAAGCAGCCATAATACGAGAATTTTTCTGTTCGATGCTGCTAACTCTTCGCGACAACTCCGACGACATTATTACTCACACTCCAAGTCTATTTTCTCTTCCTCTACTAATATATCAATTGGTAATTATGATGCAGAACTCTAACTCCACTTCCGGCCAATCTCGTTTTACAAACTCCCAGTACATCCACCTTCCGCTCCTTCATCAGCCTCACCATCTCCTCCTCCTTCCCTCTCAACGTTCCAACATTTAAGGTGACAAAACGAATAATTTTCCTAGAAGTTCCATTTCGTTATCCAAAATCACGCGGTCGTTTTCTTAAAAGTCTGTCAGGGTTCGAGGAAAACATGAGTCTCTGAGCAGTGTTTGTCGGCTGACCTGGCTTGCTGGCCTTGAGTCGAACCCTATTTTTCGAGACTGCTGATTTGTGTCATCCAGCGCTTAAGTCCCCAAGGTTACAGCGGTATATTCACCTCACCCCCGGACTATCAAACGCTGGTAGGTTTAAGCCCCCGCACTCACCAAGGTATACACAGTTTCTGTGCTGTGTGGGCATCCACAACAGACCCGCGTTTTATTAATTTTGTTAACTTTTATTGCTGTATATTCTTAAAAACTATCGATTATCGAAAAAAACAATAATGTTATTGCTCTATTGATAATCGAAATAAAATAAATCGGAAGTGTTTCTTCATTCCTATTTGGTTGGTTGGTTGCCAACTGGTAGATCGCATGCTGGAATGAAAACAACCCGGTAGATCACATACTGGAATGAAAACAACCCGGTAGATCACATACTGGAATGAAAACAACCCGGTAGATCACATACTGGAATGAAAACAACCCGGTAGATCACATACTGGAATGAAAACAACCCGGTAGATCACATACTGGAATGAAAACAACCCGGTAGATCACATACTGGAATGAAAACAACCCGGTAGATCACATACTGGAATGAAAACAACCCGGTAGATCACATACTGGAATGAAAACAACTCGGTAGATCACATACTGGAATGAAAACAACCCGGTAGATCACATACTGGAATGACAACAACCCGGTAGATCACTTACTTGAATGAAAACAACCCGGTAGATCACATACTGGAATGACAACAACCCGATAGATCACTTACTGGAATGAAAACAACCCGGTAGATCACATACTGGAATGAAAACAACTCGGCAGGTCATATAATGGAAGAGTACCGAAACAAATTCACCATTTCAAAATAAAAAAAAATAAAAAAATTATGAGCATCAAACTTACACATTTCATATATTTATGCTTAGAATGCGAAGTTGAATTAACTGCAAATTACTAGTTTTAACAAGTTGTGGAGAACATTTTGAAGTATATATAAAAAAAACAACAATAAAATATTTATATATATATATATTATATATAGATTATAGATAGATATATATATATACTATATTATATAGATATATATATATATATATATTAATATATATATATATATATATATTATATATATATATATTTGAAGCCAGTTCACACCGGTTAGCGCCAACTTATTATTTTTTTTTTGCTCCGACGAACAAGCCGATTGTTAATCACTTTTGTTGCTTAATATAATCAAAACAATATGCGAAAAGCAGCTTCAAACAAAAATATATTGCTACAGCAGAGAAATCCGTTTGTTAAAAATTTTGGCAGCTATTACTGCCTTAACTGACATTACTTTTTTCTCAATACCTTTACCTAACATTTTTTTTCGTGCCAGGAAACTACTTGTAATTCCCATGCAACTTCATCCCTTGCTTTAGTCACTATATTACATACTTACATGAGTTCACTAGAGCAGCGGTCTCCCAAGTGGGGTACGCAGTACCCCGGGGCGGTACGTAAAGTGAATACTTGGGGGATACGCAAGAAGTAGGCTTCACTATCACCTCCGAGTGTATGCTTCGTTATTATTGTACCACGTGATGCTAGGTTCTCTCTTGCGTCATAGGGGTGAGATGTATGGTGTATATATATTAGTTATATATTATATATATATTATATATATAATTTATATTTATTATATTATATTATATTATAGATATTATATATCTATATATATATATATAATATATATATATATTATATAATTTATTTTATATTATATAGTTATATTAGGCCTATATTATCGTGGTAGTTACTTACTGTATAATTTATTGTCGTGTTAGTTGTTACTCGCTTTTGGATATGATCATCTCTGCACTAGAGCGAAGGAAGTAGATATATGCAACTGCTTCCCCTGCTCTAGTTACCAAATTGCTTACTTCCGGGTGCATGCATACTACTTCCTGTCATTCCTTTACGAATCAGAGAAGTATGGTGTATGCAACTTCTCCCTTTTGTCTCTAGTTTACTAATTTTTTTGGTACCTTAGCATTAAGTTTCATCTTAGGAGAACAACTAATCATGTTATGCATATTGTCTGTCCGGTACTCTATTGTGTAGTATGTGGTACTTTTCATGGTTTCACTTTGAAGGCTCCTGCTGTAAGGAAGAATAGCTTGGAGTCTCGAATTCTTCCTCCCTGAAGAACAAATCTGTGAATATTTTAAAGTTTAAAAAGTCTCATGTCCTATTTAATGACATCGTACTTATCTTTCATATTTTATCGTCCCAATTTTTACATGCCATGATCAAAGTGAGTTTTTTTTTTTTAATTTTTACTATTTAGAATCGTGTTACATTACTCAAATAGACACTGTAAATACATTAAAACTTAAGAAAAAATAATAACTAATGAATTTGTAATAGGACTTTAATGTATTAATTATCGATAATACTTTTCTAGTGAAAATTTCAATAGAAATGAAAGATGATTTATTTCTCCACGTCTCTCATTTCTTTATTGTTTCATTAACTTTGTAATCACTTGTTGCAATGCGGTTTACGCGCACCAACACTACACCATTCACGCAGTTATACACACAACACACACATGATACATACATATATATTGATATATATATAAAAAGAAACCAATCCGTTAATATATTTCTATTTTATATCTAATTTACCATAACAAAACGTTATTAATATATTATCTATAGTTGAATCTAATATATTATTTTGTATTTATATTTCTTCTGGAATTATAAATATGCAACTTTATTACTATATTTTTTTAATATTATTTATATATATCTATAATATTATATATATATTTATTAATATTATATATATATTTATATTATATAATATATAAGATATATAAATATAGCATTATATATATATATAATAATATATATATATATATTATATATATATATTATATATATTATATATATATATATATAATATTATATATTTTTATACTATATAATCTATTATATATATATATTATTATATATATATCATATCATATATAGTATTTTATATCTTAGACCAATTTTTGTTAAATTCTAACATTCCAGGTAAATGTTTGGCTCCTGTTCTCCAAAATGTATGTTGTTTTTTTTTTTTTTTTTTTTTTCTTTTTTTTTTGAAATTTTTTTTTTTTTTTTTATCAATTTCAGATGACTGGAATTTATCCCCTAAAATTACTTCCGCTACCGTGTGTGCTTTTTCTCCATCCCATTTTAAAATAAATTATGTTCATTTGCCATTTCCAAAACTTTAGTTTCTTTAGAAACTTTAATATCTACTTCATTGGAAAATAAAAATTTAATAACAGAAAAAAAAATAGAAAAAAGAAAGAAAAAAATTAAAATAAAAACTGATAAAAACCATAAAAACCAAACAATTTATAACATTCACTGCACTTAGTTAATTACTCAGTAAGGTTATGATATATATATATACAGTATATATATATATATATATATATATATATATATATATATATATATTAATTTTTATATAATAAGACACAATATAATATATATATATATTTATATAATATAATTTTTAATATACTTTATATATATTATATATAATATATATATATATACCCTATTTATATATATACTTTAATATAATATACTATATATATATATATATATATAATATATATTTATATAATAGATATTATACTATTATATATGTAAATTTATGATATATATATATACTATATATATATATATAGTATATATATATATATATATATATATATAAAACTCTTCCTGGTTCACTAGTAATCACCAGGTAACTGATAGAGTATCGTACACGTCTTCATCTTTGACGATTTTCAAATGATTTTAGCCAAAGCTGAATTCCGTTACTTAGCACCCAAAATAACAAACAGCTATTGGGTTCTATTATTATCATTTATTATTATTATTATTATTATTATTATTATTATTATTATTATTATTATTATTATTATTATTATTATTATTATTAATTATGATGATTTATTATTATTATTATTATTATTATTATTATTATTATTATTTATTATTATTATTATTATTATTATTATTATTATTATTATTATTATTATTATTATTATTATTATTATTATTATTATTATTATTATTATTATTATTATTATTATTATTAGAATACGATACGCAAGTTCCAATCGTAAAGGTGACAGACTTCCCCTACGTTTTTTAACCAAAAAAAAACATGTTTTCTTCCGGTTACAGTTTTGATTTGTTTTTCCTTGTTTTTGTTTTTGTTTTGTTTTGTTTTTTGTTTTTTGTAATATTTGAAATAGTCTTTCAAAGAACAATAATATTATTTATATTATTTTTATATTTTATATTTTTATATTTTATATTTAACAATTATATTATATTATTTTTTGATGAGGATAAATTGCTTTCCCCCACCCCCTTTCCTTTTATTAAAGTTGTAGCGGTTTTAATTGTCTGAAGATATTACATTATTCATTGAATAAAATTTTATGTTTTGAATTTAAGATGTTATCAGCGGATGACTTTTATTTTCCGCACCGCACCGCACCGCACCACACCGCACCGCACCGCACCGCACCGCAACGCACTACATGGCATTGCACAGTACAATTCGTTATTCGCAATGCGCACAACTGACCTGACGGAACCGCATCTCACCGAAACATTGAAACTAAATGCCGCACCGCGCTGAGACATTAAAATTATGAACCGCACAACACCGCACCGCATTGAGATATTAAAATTATGAACCGCACAGCACCGCACCGCACTGACACATTAAAATTATAAACCGCACAGCACCGCACAGCACCGCACCGCACCGCACTGAGACATCAAAATTATGATCCGCACAGCACCGCACCGCACTAAGACATTAAAATTATGAACCTCACAGCACCGCACGGCACTGAGACATTAAAATTATGAACCGCACAGCACCGCATCGCACTGAGACATAAAAATTATGAACCGAACAGCACCGCACCGTACCGCACCGCACCACATTTAGACATTAAAATTATGAGCTGCACAGCATTGCACCGCACTGAGACATTAAAATTAAGAACCGCACAGCCCCGCACAGCACCACATCGAAAAGTACGTCACCCAACACTTCGTTCATCTTTCCACTAAAACAATTTGTTTTTTTATTGTAATAAATTTCCTAAAAATTGTTTGAAAAATTCTGACGAAATTAATCAATATCAATATTTGAACAAAAATGTTAATATATCTAGTAGAGTTGTCTGAGCACCAGAATTTTGCACACCGAACAGCACCAGTCTGATTACACCACTTACCGCACTGCACCAGTCTGAGTGCACCACTCACCGCACTGCACCAAAAGCCTTTTTTTTTTTGCACCACAACGCACCTCTTCTTTAATGAGCACCACGCTTCGCACCGCACCGAAACACAATACTCAACACATCTATATATTTTTTTTTAAATGGAGCCTCACAAGGACACTGAAATAGAGATGCGGTGCTGTGCGGCAAAAATGGTTTTTGGATGAGGTGCGTAGAGCGCTTACTCTGGTGCGGTGCGGTGCTGTCAACCCTACTTTGCACGGTTACGGTATGAAATATAAGAAGCATGAGTTTTTAGAGTGTTTAATTTTTTATTCAAATTCTTGAAACGAGAGTCCTTGCTTCGAATAAGACTAGAATAAAGCTAATCTAAGGTTTATGAATTATATTTGAAATGAGAGAAAGTGAATGAGCTCCTCCATGCTAGAGAGAATCACATCATTTATATTTATTTTTTATATTATATTTATTATTATATATATATATTATATTTATATTTATTATATTTATTAATTATCAGTTTTCTGCACTCCCGGAGTACCCTTCACCCAAATATGTTTAATTATTCCAGTGAAAACGAATAAACGATAACATGGGGAAGGAGTAGACGATAGCATGGAGAAGAAGTAGGCGAGAAGCATTTTTTGTAAGCAAATCATCAGTTTTCTTCGAGGCTGCATAATTCTCTGCCATTTAATAAAAATTGTTTAAAAAAAAGGGTAACCATGAAAGATATGCCTTAAGTGGTATGTGAAGATTAAGGAGGAGAAGGGCCTACTAGAAATATCTGTAAGTAGTTCATGTTTCAGGTCGGAAATACATTTGAGATATCCTCTGTATCAGCGAGTGACAAAATGTTGTAACGTTTGAACATTGAAGTTCATAGGATTATATTTGCAAAATTACTCATATTTTGTCAGATATTTTGAAATTTTAAAAGGGTGAACAGCTTTCCTGTTATAATACGGTATATCTGTACTTGGAAGATAAGGTAAAACAAAAGTTATGCAAATTTTCAAAAATAATAATAATAAAAATAGGCAAAAGTACCTTAGCGATTTGTTATAGCCCAATTTTGGCTGTTGTGACACTCATAATTACAATTTGTCGAAGATTTTAGTACCAATTTTTCACGTTTTACCTCAAACTAATAATAATTCATACTCAAATGAATGATTGTTCTCTGTTAAAGATTTTCAAAATTATCATATAATCAGCTTTAATGTGGAATCCATCTACAGTCTACACTAACATTCCAACAGATGACGCTGTTAATATCATCTTGAATAAAATTTTCAGTACGTAGAAGGAATCGACGATTTCACAAGAGAGGGACTTAAAAGTGTCAAATCTCTTCATCAACGATATCCACTTCTTTTTTCATGATAACCCTTATTTGCAATCTAATTTATTGGCAATGGACTCTCTCCTTAGAGTAATTTGATCTAAATCTTGTTTAGACAATTGCTAGTCATCCTGGCTTCCTAGTTGCCCATCTAACATCCTCTCCGTATTTTACAAAAGAAATGTGGGTGACACATTTTTGCTCTTTCCGACAATGGTAAAGCAGCGCCGTTCTTAGATTATGTTAATAACAAATTACTAATCATAAATTTTGCCAAGGAAGCGGAAACAATCAATTCTTTACAATTTGTAGACTTTAATTACAAAAAAAGGGTTCAAATTGCTTCACCAAAGTTTATCGGAAGAAGACCTTAACTAGTCTAGGATTAAATTTCTTCAGCCACTTATCCATAATTTGCAAATGCAACAGCGTCAAAACCGTTCCATTTATCCTCCAGTTTCTATCTGAAACATAAAGAGTTTGATTTTTTAATAAAACATTTCAACGTTAATTTATAATACGCTATCACTTTAATTTGCCGTCTTATAAATGCATTTCTAAACGCAACACTGAACAACAAAGTAACCCTTTACACGGTCCCTAAGAAGGTTATGTACAGTACATTAGTCCTCAGTTCACGATTACATTTATCTCAAACTGTAAAGAGATTTATATAAAAAAAAAATTTATTGAATGCTTTCCTCAACATAAGGTGTTAACCTTAAATTTCCGTATTGATTACAAACTCAACCATAAATGGAGAATCCCTGACAGTCTCCCCTCTTCCATTATCTACAAATTCTTTTGTGACGTAACGGCTGAAGAACTGTCTTTATTGGCCGAACTATATGCCAATTCTCTGTTAGATTGACTGAGTGCAAAGGTGCAGCTCCTCGTGCGGTGAATTTTCTGTCAATCCCATATTACTCAAATATTAGAGAACATTGCAATAATAATAGTCATCATTTGAAATCATTATACTTAATAGTAGTAGTAGAAACCAACAAACTACCTGACCTGCTACCGTAGAAACTCTTTATATCACGTCTCAAATCAATAAGCATTGAACACCGATATTAATGATTTTCAGCTACAAATAATTTAATACCATATTAAGGGTTTAATTAATTATTTTCTTACTTTTTACCAATTTCTACCATCTAATTGAAACATTATGATCGTACATGGTGAGATATTTCGCAGTTTCTCTTATATATATATATTTAATATATATTATATATAATATATATATATATATATATATATATATATATATATATATATATATATATATATATATATATATATATATATTATATTATATAATATTATATATATATATATATATATATATATATCTTAAAAATATTTTTACCTTGCAATAACTAGTTTTATTTTGCTAATTCAGTTATATTCTTTGTAAAAATTGATTTCATATTAAAATACGCTAACAAATATAATTTATAATGTTTTATTTCTTATATAGTTTTTTATCTGATGATGGGAACTGTTTCTCAAATGGCTATTATAAGAAATGTAATGTTCAGGGCCTTGGCGTTCCTCACTAAATTAAAATTTCTCAAAATTTTAAACCAAAATGATATATAGTATATATATATATATAATATATATATATATATATATATTATATAATATATATATAAATATTATTATATAGTATATATATATATATTATAATATATATATATATAATATATATATATATATATATATATATACCGTATATAAATATAAATATATATATAACCATTATATATTATATATAGTTAATAATATATATAGTATAATAGTATATATAATATATATATATTATATTAATATATATTATTATATATATATATATATATATATATATATATATTGTTTGTATGTATGTGTGTTTTGTTATGTATATATTATAGGTGTTATATATCTATACCTAGATAGTATATTTAATATATATATAATTACTATATATATATATATATATATATATATTGGAGTTGATAGTTGAAACTTGTGCTGTAAGATGTGACATTGTGCTTGGTCTTACCTTGTGTTTATTTATTTTTTTATCGTGGGTTTAAATTTTAATTTTAGTTGTCCACCTATTTTAATTTCCATTATTTAGTCCCTAGTGTTGTTCTAGTGTTTATTGCTTTCCTAATATTTTTTACGTAACTATCATATTTATATATAATTAATAAATGAAAGATTTGCTGCGAAAATTTTACCTTCTTGAAACTTTTAGCTAAGTTTGGTCTTTATTTTATTTATTTTTTTTTTTCTTGCTTTTCTTTTAAGAGGTTATAATATGTATATGAATAGGATTTTTGGTTTATTTACCCTTTTTATTTAAGATAAGGTTTTAAATAAAATTTTCGGTTTTAATTGCAGTGTTTTCATTACGTTGGAGGGTAACTTTTAAATGTAGCTTGTTTTAGTCATTTGTTAAGCTATTTTGTTGTCTTGCGTGTGTGTAGGTGTGTGTGTTGTGTTTTAGATTTTTAATGTGTTTATTTTAGTGTTGTAGATTTTGTTGGCTTTAACTTTCTAGATCCTTTAAAAAATTTTCTTAAATACGGTTTAGTCGTTTTTTATTAATTCCTTTTTAAATTTAGGTTTTAGCATACAAATAATCCGTTTCACTTTTTTTTTTTTGACTGTTTGTTTTTGTCTGTTTGGTTTTTGTCTGTTGTTTTTGTCTTTGCTGTGCTGACTTGCTATGTGTGTGCGTGTAGGATGGCAAATTTGCACGGGCGTGGACTTTCTATCGACTTTAATCAACATTCGCGGCCTTTAAACTCAAACTTTTGCCTCTGTGGATATCACCTCTTCTAAACTCTAGCCCTTAACCTTGCTCTTGTCTGAGACTCAGATGGCTAAGAATTCATCCTCTAACCAATTTAACGTACCAACTACAACTTTATTTAATAATTTCCGTACTGAAGGGTGAGTAATGTGCCTAGTAAACATTAACACTCCTATAACACGTCTCCAGAATCTCGAATCCCCTAACTTCGATGTTCTATGGCTTAAAATCTTTCTTCCTCTACTACAATAATCTTGTGCTTCTGCTACTGCTCTCCTACAGAACAGATTTTCACGCCTTTTTTGAATATCTTTAACTACTTCTCACGAGACTTGCTTATATCTTCTCATCCAAATACTGAGGTTCCTCCTTATTATAGGGGATTTCAATTGTACACAACACCTGAATAGGTTGGGGTCCTCTATACTGATTTAGGTGGCGGAGGAGGCTCGAATAGTATCAGCATTCTCAACGAATCTGAAGCAACTAATTAAAGAACCCAACACACATACCGGATCGGCCCAACCAATTTCTTGAACACCACTTTGACTATGATTTCACCACTTAAGTCACTTCTCCTCCTTTAAATACACCACTTTCGCTTCCATCGGTAAATCTGATGTTTGTGTGGCATTCTCTTAATTTAATACTTTCTCATTTCTCAACAGCTCATCCTGCCCACTGCGTTTTTCTGGCACTTTATGACGGCAGAGGGAGGCCTTGCGTTGCTCTACGCTAACTATAATTGGAATGACTCTTTGTCTTCTGTGTGACGCTTCGGACTTCTGCCGATTAAGGTGGAGCTGTAATCGTTGATGGGATGAGCAGGTCATTCCTTTCTTCGACTAAATCTTTCTCTCCTCATTAATTCCATGGGTTCGATCGTGCTTGTTCCTGGCCATTCAGGCTAGAGACAGCGCGTATCGGGAGTGGAAAAAAAATTTCTCGTTCTCCTATCACTCTTGCTAATTTTATTTAGCTAGAAATCGTTTGAAGGATACTCTTCGACGAGCAAAGTCGGCTTTCATCAAACCGAAAGTGCGCTAACCTCCTTGTTCTCCTACTGACAAATCTTTCTGGCCTTCTTGCCAAAAACATCTTCTAAACAACTTCTGTAAATCTGCCTTTTCCCCTCTTATTCGCTCTGATGTTCTGATTGTAATTCTCCAACTGAAATAGGCTCAATCTCTTCTGGGCCTCCTATTTCTCTAACTCAACCCCTGACGATTCTGGCATTCCTCATCCTCTCCTTCTCTCTTCAGGTGTCACTATGCCTTTGCCTTTGATACATTCGATCAGGTGCATGGGCTCCTGGGAATCTGTGAACGTCAGGGTCAGCGGAGCCTCGCCTTTCCTGCCCCGAGTTCGGAGCGAATAGAGTTTCCGGTCACCAACGCCCCTCGTCACATATTCTCTATGTCTCAATACTACCACTTCCGCTCAGTGTTGAAGCCACGCTACATGTCCAACCTATCGTAAAAAAAAAGGAGCCGTTCTGATCCTTCTAACTATCGCCCTATAGCTCTTACTTGTATTTTATCTAAGATCTTAGAATATGACAATATGTGCGAAAGAAAGCCCAGCCTTACCGCCCCCTCTGTACCATTAATTAGTGAGAACTCGTCACTTCTTAGATCATCTGGAATCTCATTTTCACTTCTTTCCGATTCGCCAGACGTGCTATTTCGGCGCTCGAGGGTCTACGGCGATATACTTTTCCTATCTTACTGATTTATGGTTTTCCGCCTTAGGAACTACGGCGAGACTTGCGTGGTGGCGCTTTGACATATCCAAGCATTGACCGGGAGTATGGCACGCTTCACTGCTCTCCAAGCTCCCCTCCTTTGGGTTTCCTACGCTTCTCTTTGCTTACTTATGGTCTAGTTTTCTTTCAAATCGCTCAATATCGGCTGTTGTTGATGGGGCGAAACTTCTTCTTCCTTTTCTGTCAATAGTGTGTTCCTCAGGGTTCTAGTCTTATCTCCTATATTATTCCTACTTTTCATTAATGATCTCTCACTGCAACATCGAACTCTATCACTCATATGCCAATGACTGAACCCTTCATTCTTCAACTCATTTCAATTCTGCTCCCTCTTTTATATTCTGAATTGCCTCTCGATCTTAATTTTCTGATTCTATTCTCGCTGATCTGTGAAAATTTCCGGGGTGGGTCGATTGAACCTTGAAATCATCTTTAAAAAAAACTATCAACTTCTACAATCTCCGCTCTCTGAAGACGACCTTTAACTTGTCCTATCTCTTATCGACGGTTCTCTCGCTCTCTCCTATGTCGACATATAAACATCTTGGCCTAAAACATAAACAAATAAAATGTCTTGGAACCTCAAATCACAACGGATTGCTAAGGCGGCCTCAAAGAAGCTTGGAGTTCTGATTTAGACTGCGAGACTTTTTTCCTAGTATCAAATAAGTTAACAAAACATCCCAAAGGTCTCATTATCTCTTGTATGGAACACTGCTCTCACATCTGAAAGAATGCAGTTCCACTTGTCTTAAAAATGAGACTGTGTCAAAGGGCAAAAGGACATCAACTGTCCTGTTCTTCAGTCACTTGACCCTCTCTTTGCGGCGCGATGCTATCTCTTTTCTATATGTACCGTAGCGGACAAGTGCTCGAGGGAGCTTCGCAACTCGCGGCCCAACCCCTAATGACGCTCCTCGGCACAAGGTGCTGTGTGGCGGCACATGAGATTTTAGTGTGATATCAGCACACTCCAGAAGTCGCTGCGGTGCCTCCCTCCCTCACTTCTGCTTCTGTGTGAATCCTTCTCTTTCTGTGTTTCTTACTCATTTAATTCCCCCACTTTAAAGCCGCGTTCTGTGCTCATTCTGCGTAATTTTTTTGGTTGTATTTTAACACCCCCTCCTTGAATAGGGCTTTGCCCGTGAGCAGTGGGTGATAACCGTAAAATATATATATATATATAATATAATATATATAATATATATTAATATATATATATATATACTATAATATAAAAATTATATATTATAATATTATAATTATTAAATATTATATATATATATTTGTATGTATTGTATATATTATATATTGTATGTATGTATATTATATTATATAAATATATATTATATATTATTATATATATATTATTATATATATTATATATATAATATTATATATATATAATATATAATATTAATATATATAGATATATTATATATATAATATATAATATATATATATATAATAATATATATAATATATATTATATATATATATGATATATATATATATAATATATATATATTTTATATATAATATATATATATATAATCATATATATATATTATATATATATATATATATATATATATTATATTATATATATAATATTATATATATATGTATATTATATATGTATATAATATTATATATAAATATATATTAGATATATATATATATATATAATAATATTATATTATTATTATATATATTATTATTATATATATATATATATATATATATCTTTCTTTCTTTATCTTCCTTTTTTTCCCAAGATTGGAAGTAAGGTGCGCTCAAAGCATCGGAAAAGAAAAGCCAGTAGGAGAATATGGACAAATGTCGAAAAAAGAAAGCCCAGGCCTTACCGCCCCCTCTGTTACCATTAATTAGTGAGAACTTGTCACCACAATCAGAAAAATCAACCCTAGAGTTCATGGGACCGCGACGGACCCTCACTTATGGTTAAATTCGTCGTCAATGTAAGGGTTCATCCTTGGCCCAAGTGTGCCACAACCATTGCCCCTATACAAAAACCCGGCCCAATTCTATCCTATCATGCAACCTTTATTCTCGCCTCTGCTAAAACTTCAACATTTCTTCTCCTTTCAGGACATTCGTTCACCGGAGACTCAATCACTTTCTCTTTTGGTCTTCCCAGCCGGTTCGGTTCCCAACCCACTCTTTCCACTATAATCCGCCTTAACAACCGACTATCATTTCATCCTTTCCACATGACCAAAACAATCTCAATGTACTTTCATTTAATTTCTCTCATTTCCCCTTTCTTCACACCACACATCTCTTCTAATAAGTTCATTCCTCATTTTATTAATTTCTTCTCTCTCTCTCTCCTCTCTCTCTCATCTCTCTCCTCTCCTATATATATATATTATATATATATATATAATATATATATATATATATTTATATATATATATATAATATAATATATGCTCACCTGTGTGTTGTGTTGTGTTGTGTGTGTGTGTGGTGTGTGTGTGTGTGTCTGTGTGTGGCGGGTGTGTGTTTGTGGTGGTGTGTGATGTTGTGTGTGCGCATTGTGAGTAAGTGTCTCCCGATAAAACCCCACAGTATAGATGTCTTTTGTTATCAAAAAACACTTAACAATATTGGACAATGCCTTGATAAATAATGTAAATGCCTTTTCATCATAATATTAGTTTAGTTAAAATAATTATTCTAACTAGTCCTACCTTTATTAAATTTTTAATTTAATAATTTTCGTTTGTTTTTTTATTTATTTCTTGCAATTACTTCGTAAAATTTTTATGATATTTATTGCTTTGTTCTTATAGTTTTCATTGCTTTTGATTTTATTATTTAAGTTCTTTGTTTCAGAGTTCGGATTTAGATGCGAAGGAAAAAATTTCTTTGCGATGATTATTTTGTTTTAATATAATAAATGATCACCATTACACAAGTGGTAAAGTAATTAGCTCCAACGCGGTCTGGAGGGTGCTGGTTCGATTCCTCATGTGATCATAGGGAGGAAACTTCCTGGATAAGGACTGTTCTAACTAAGAATCGGGGTTATAGTGTAATATGGTTGGAATAGGTAGAACAACCAACTAGAATTAATAAGCAATCAGAATAGAATAGAGTAGAATAATAATAATAAAATTCACTTATTTAGAAATAATAAATCAGCATCTTGTCTTAATTATAATTTTTTGCAAAGACTTTTCTAAAGGTCCTAAAAACCTTCTCACAGTTTCATTTAATTTTCTTTAAACTATTTCTTGGATAAAACAAAATAATTGCCTTCTTAAACGATCCAAGCTTTCGTCCGCTCACGGTGGACATTTTCAAGGAAATGACTTTATTTTATGAACGAAAAGAAAAAATTAAACTTTAAAATTAACAATTTTATTTTAAATATAGTAATTAACATTAAAACTAAAATTTTAAAATATACGAAAAATAAATGTCAAGTTTATTATAAGAAAGCATAGACCGGACATCAATATAAAATATAACAGGAAATGTCCCACGAAATAATAACCTAAAAATATTCTTTTATTTTTACATAGAAGAAAAGAAAGGAAAAAAGAAAACAAGACACATCTAAATTATCAACTTCACATTTATTTTCGTATATTTTTTTTAAATTTTTAGTTTATATTTTTTATTATATTTTGTAATAATTGTAATATTTTAAGTTTTAATTTTTGCTTCGCTTCATAAAATAAAAGTCATATCCTTGAAAAATTGTCCACCGTGAGCGGACGAAAGCTTGGATCATTTCAGAAGGCAAATTTATTTTGTTTTATTCAAGAATTGTCCTAAAGGAAAATTAATGAAAATGTTAGGAAGGTTTTTAGGAATTTAGAAAGTCTGGTCTTGCAAAAAAAATAATAATAATAATAACACTGGTCAAATATTTGTAATTTTGAAAATTAATCCTAGCTCAAAATAGAAAAACTTACTAATTTTTGGTCGAGCAACAACAAATTTGATAATAAAATTTTTATGTATTAGCTTCTTGCCGTTTTTTTGAAAA
This sequence comes from Trachelipus rathkii, assembly GCA_015478945.1. Lineage (NCBI taxonomy): Eukaryota > Metazoa > Arthropoda > Malacostraca > Isopoda > Trachelipodidae > Trachelipus > Trachelipus rathkii. Next base: position 10,987 of record JABUQX010049004.1, on the reverse strand, counting down.
TATTTACATATTAAATAATAACATAGAACTAATATGTTAAGTATCAACAATATATCAGTTTAAGACTAACACTAAATACATCCTAGCACTATCTGCCAAAGATTACCAAAAATGTAAAAATTAAAATTTATGTTGTATTATATTTTTTCCTATTAAATTAACTGCCTCTGTGTAATGTATTACATTTTACTTTTCATGTCATTATAATCATTAACCTCACATTTTAATGTTTAAATCTCATATGAAAATGACATCTCTTTGCTACTCGTTTGTGACACAGCAGTTTTCAGGGCCACACGAAAATCACTCTATGATACCATCCGCAATCCACAACAACACACCAGTCAAAACTAGTCCGCAAGCATGCCAGCACGCCCACCGTACTAATTACTACCTATGAATACAAAAATTCCCTTCACATTCTAAGACTATACTCTTGATAGGACTGACAAACTCGACATACAACCCATAAGCTTCGCTCCCACAGCCAATCAACACCACGAACACACAACACCAACGACACCAAATTTGGTCAGGGAAGAAAGTCAGGTGAGAATGTAGGAAATGGATCTTGATGACATGTTGCACCCTAATTGGCAACATACCACGCATATTACTCAGAAAAAACAAGCTGTCCATCACCAAAAAAAAACTACTCAATAACAGTTTATCAAACCCTAACACCGCACCATTTAAACACACTACAGAAAGCACAAACACAACATGACAACAACCAATACATTCTTAAAATGCGTTTCCATGCTGCTTTTCTCTAATTGGCCGCCAAGAACTAGAACTCAAAAGTTAACACTCTTAAGAAGTTTTACGAAATCTTGCAGGGCCAAACGAAAGATGGTCTTCTCTTTAACTAGGCATCACTTTGAGTTTTTGGAAATTTGTTTCCTGAAACGGTTATGAAACACCTTTCTCCATCCTGGTCCATTCCACTTTCACAAAATTTTTCATGTGTCAAATTTGATGTGGTAA
>JABUQX010049003.1:0-27547 GCA_015478945.1 Trachelipus rathkii | reverse complement strand
TATATATATATTTATATATATAAATATAAAATATAGAATATATATATATATACATTTATAAGTTCATATATATATATATATATATAATTAATATAATATATATATATATATATATAGTAGTATATATATATATATTATTATATATATATATTATATATAATACTATATATATAAAGAAGGAAAGCCCTTGTGATTTAAATTTATATTATACTATATATATATAAACTATAATTTATATATAATATTTATAGTAACATATAATATATTTACAGTAATATCTAAGTATATTTAAATTATATATGTTATTTTACTATATATATATGCATATATATATATTTATATAATATATTATTTAATATACAATATATAAATAGAATATCTATATTTAGTATATATATATTATATATAACTAAAGACAAATATAATCCAATATATTTTTAGTTGAGAAGCAGCTTGGTGGGTATATAGGGTTGATATAATATATATATATTAATTGGTGTATGGTATTACCCCTATATATAGTACTATATATATATATATATAAGAAGGAAAGCCCATGTGGATTTAAAATTCTCTTTTAATTTAGCAGATTTTTTAAAAAATACGTTCGTTTTCCGATTTTTGACATTTCAACTTCATTCAAACGCAAACTTACTATTAATTTTTATTTACAATGTATTTAGCATAAACATTATAATGTATTTGAAATTGCCAACGTAGAAAGACATTTATTGTTGGTTGGTTATTTTTTTCAGAGAGTTTTGGAAGTATCTTAAGGATTTCATATGTTCATTTTGCTAATAGTCTATTTTAACCTCACCAGGTTGTTTATTTAAATTATTCGTATTAAAATATAAATGATTACCAAAATTTTTCTTGAATTTGTCCTTATTAAACGTTCCAATGTTTTTCATATTAATCAATGAGAAATGGTGATTAAGGATCTTCTCTTGATATGTAGGAGCTGAATTTAAAATTGTCATTTTCTCAAGTCTATTGAGTGTGTGTTATTTCTTCTTGAAAAATATATGGTTTCCCTTTTATACATCTTTTCACAAGATGTAGACACAGCTGTTAGATACATTTTCTTTATTTCTAGGGGGTCTTAAAAAGTATTTTATAGCAGAAGTGAGGATTAAGAAGGGATGAGAGCTAATATTTTTAGTTCATTTTTTTAATAATTATGTAGTGGCGAGGTGACAGTAGGAAAGAAGGAAATTTTCTGTTTTGAAAGATTGGAAACCATAATAACTTTTTTTTAGCTTTTTTGTAAGCTTGAAATAATAAGGTGATTGGGATATAATTCTTTAGAAGTTTAATCTAAGGGCTTTCCTTCTTGTATAAAATAAATGCTACGTTGAAGTAGTTATCTGCATAATACTATATAATATATATAGATATAATAGATATATACTATATATATATATATATATAATATATATATATATATATATATATATACTATATATATACATAATAACTATAATATATATATATATATATTATACTATATATATGATAATATATATATATATATATAATATATCTATATATTAATATTACGATAATACATACTATACTATATATATACTATATATACTATATATATAGTATATATACATAATAATATATATTAATATATATATATAAATATATATATATATATATATATATATTATATAATATAAAAAAAAAAAAAAAAAATATATAGTAATACTAAATATATAAATATATATATATATATATAGATATATTATATATAATATATATTATATATACTATATATATTATATCATATATACTATATTATTATATATATATACTATAATTAATATATATCAATATATATATATATATATATAGTATATATATAATAATATTATATATATATAAATATATATAAAATATAAATATATATACTATATTATATATATATATAATATAATGATTAATATATATATAAATATATATATATAATATATATATATAATATATTATATATATTATATATATATATATATATATATATATATATATATTATATATATATATATATATATATATATATATATATATATATATATAAATATATATATTAATATATATATAAATTATAGATTTTGTGTTCAGTCAGATTCTCAAAATTTTCGTAAAAACTATACACTGTCCAACAAAGATTTTGCGGCAAAACATTTTAGCAATGTCATTTTCATGGGTAACTTGTGCCCTGATTCCGAACGTGATGCACCGCCGTTTGCCTAGAATTGGCTCTAGTTTTTGACGATACGGGTGTGCACAAAAATACAGTAATAACAACAAATTTATGTTAGGTGATAACTAATTTCACAAAAAAAAACACGAAAAGATATCATATTCAAATGGTAAGGAGCTACGTACACATTTAAAATGCTAATAGTCCAAAAACATTCAACTTTAAGTACAATGAAATCACAGATAGATGCATTACAATCGCTGTCTATTATGATTTATCTGTCTGTGTGGCAAAATGTGGACAATCAACGTTGAAGGCTCCAACAATAGTCTGCCATCATGTTTGTATCCCATCTTCCTTGGTATCTTTCTTCCATCTACCTTGATATCTTGTATGGAACCTCTCCCCTTTTTCCTCACTATAACTCCTAGATTATCCGGAAACCGATCTAAAGTGACTATGTAGAAAGTAAACTTTTATGCTCATAATTAGCATTCAAATTTTTGAAGTCTGAAAGCACTTTTCTGTACGAGTTCTACATTGTTGGCAGATTTATGGTTGCCCAAAAAGTTATGAACAACCAAGACAAAACTTCCAGCAGATGCTTCAATATCAGTCATGTAATTTATGAAATTGTCATCCTTGATGATTTGGCGAACTTTGAGGGCCCGCATGAAAGATTCCAGCTTTGACGTTTCTCCATTACTCAACCCTGCGAAAAAATCGCAATATATTGGAAACATTCAACCATCTTGTCTAGGGCCTAGCAAATTGCTTCTTCAAGTCCTAGTTGTGATGTGGAGGTCGGTGTTTAAAATAATTTTCCTCTGTCAACCCATGTTCGTTAATGATATTTGATGCACCTACAGTCATATTTTCCCTAGCAGCCCATACAACTTTTTCCCTCTTCTTTAGCCATACTATCCCACAAGCATATGAAACCAGGGTAGTTTAGTATATCGCTTGCTGCCCCAGTAAAGAGTATGACCATCTCAAATCACACGCCATAGTAGACACTGGTGTTCATTATTATCTAGCTTCATGCAAGATCATTTTATATTTTCATATTCCTCTATCAGTTTTATTGAGTGACCTATGAATCTTGATGCATAAAACTGATTCCCATTGTTCAATAAAACACACTTCAAGCTTCTCGTTGACCTATCCATAAACAATCGCCAATATTCTGGTCGGTATTTAGGTAAACCCCATTTGGAGTAGGAGTCCAGGGAAGTTCCTACAGTATACTAGGTCTTCTTCTTTCAATGAAATATGGAAGAAGTACTACCTCTCTGTACCGAAAAAACAGTATATTTTAAAACTGCCCTTGAGACAGTTCACTTTCACTTAGGCTAGCGCTTAAAAAGCTCAGTATCTTGCCTTGGAGAGACCTTAACTCTCGTTTACTAGAATCATTGATCCTCTTCCTGGGAGAACTGTTGCCGTGTAGAAGTACTTTCTTCAATTCACTACCACTATCTGCACGTGTGCACACCAAATCCTGAATATCTTCTTCATCAGACACAATGCTAGGTCTGTGAGTGTAGTGAACACTGGGATGGACATCGTCCGGAGGTGGTATCAGGTCGCCTTCGCGTGATTCCAACAATCGGATACTCAAATTTAACGTCTTCTTGTAACGATAGAACCTTTTACATCTAACCAAACCCAAAACATAACCCAGTCACGGTGGTGACGCTTTTGCTCCCGCCCATTACCCAAAGGCCACACCAAAATTTATAAACCTTTTCTTCGCTCCCATTTTTCCACTGACGTAGATTTTTGACACACCCGTTTTACAGACCATATGGGGAGCCCAAGACTTATCTTGGTCTCGGAGTTTCATTCCAAAGTATGCCAGATATGATTGCTTCAAAAAGTTAGTAATATTTCTTCTTTGGTTCTCCTGGCAATATTCACTACTGCGCGCAGCCCTAACTCTTTCAGCAAACTTCTCAACAGGCTCTTCGTGAAATTCGAACGGAGGCAAAACGAGAAAAAAATTAAAGACTTTATAAAAGTTAAGCCCCTTAAAAAAAAAAAAAAGAAAATTACTGAAAAATAAATATGCATATTAAACAAAGATATTTGATAAGAGTATATCTGAAACATCATGTATCTGAAGAACTAGAGCCAATCTTGGAAAACTAATGTCATTCTGAAATGATATACTATATATGCGTTTGAAGGATTCAATCACTTTTGCTAAAAATTTATAATAAAATTAGAAAGCAACTGAGATGCAAAAAAAGTCAACACCAGTATTTATGTAATTAGCTTTTGCACCATTCTTAATCTACACCATTACTTAACCAAACTCATTCAGCCTTGCCTCACTAGCGCTACCACGATTCTAGAGCTACTATTTTCGTTTTTTATCGTATACATTCAAAAAATTTTTGCTGCGCTATTTATAGTATTAACTATATTATATATAATATATACTAATATATATATATATATATAGTATATACTAGATATAATATATATAATATATAATAAATATATAATATATTATATATATATATATACTAAGATTATATATATATAATTATATATATATTATATATATATACTATATATACTATATATTATAATAATATATATATAATATATAATATATATATATAATATACATACAAATATATATAAAAAATATATCATATGTTACTTTATATATATATATATAATATTATAAATATATATATATATATAATATATATATATATATTATAAATATATATAATATATATATATATTATATATATATATATATATATGTAGTTATATATATACTATATTACTATATATATGTATATATATATATACTATATAACACGCACTATATATATATATATTATACTATAAATATATATACTATATATATTATATATAATATATATATTATAGATATATATATATATATATATATATATATACTACGCTATGAATCTACTATATATATATATATCATATAATATATATATAGATATATATATAAATATATATATATATATAATTATATATATATGATATAGAAATATATAAACTATATATTATATAAATAATATAGATAAATACATATATATAAGATATATAATATATATATAGATATATATATATATAAAAATATATATATATATATGATTATCAATTACTCGATTTATCATAATATAGACTATATATATATTATATATATATATATATCAGAGGCGACTCCTGCACGCGTGCTACTCGTGCTCAGCACGAGTTGACATACTCATCAGAAGAAACGATCTAATTTTGCAAATTTCACAATGTTTTTCGATAATATTTTCATATTTTTTATCATTTACCGGTCAAATAAATGAAAATTATTACATAATAAAATATAAATGGCTAGGGCTCACATCTGAAACAGGCATAGGAAGCATTCCCACTATAAATAAATGCTTTTAGACACATTAAAAATAGGACTAATCCGTGCCAAAGAAAAAAGCGGATAGGGTAATCTGTGGATATTACTTGTATATTTTTTTCTATAATCTCCTGTACTATATATGATATATATATATATATATATATATATATATTATATACTTATATATATATATATACTATTATATATATATATATATATATATATACTATACGTATATAGTATAAATCATATATATATATATATATATATATATATAATATATATATATATATATATATATATATATTATATTATATATATATATATATCTATATATATATATACTATATATATGTATATATATATATATACCTATATATATATAATAGAATATATAATATATATATATATAATATATATAGTACTATATATATATATATAAAGTAAAGGAATTATATACTATATATATAATATAATATAGACTATAGTATATATATATGATATATACTGATATAATATATAGTATATATATATACATATATACAGTATATAATATATATATATATACAATATATATATATATAAATATAATATATATAATATATACTATCTATATATATATATATATATTATATATAGAGCAGAAGAGGAGAGAAGAGAGAGAGCACGAGAGAGAGAGAGAAAGCACGAGTAGTAAAAAGTTACATAGAGGCGCCACCTGAATATATATATATATATAGTATAAATATAGATATATATATATACTACTCATATATATATAACTATCATAATATATATATATATATATATATATATAGTATATTAATAATATATATATATAATATATATATATATAAATATCATATATTATATGAGTAATATATAAGAAGAAAGCCCTTTGCGATTTAAATTCTCTTTAATTTAGTTACACAATATTTGAAAAACACATTGATTAAAAGGAAACTTTCCATAAAACAATTATTAATAGTTAGTTTAATTGATATACTATAAATTCGATAAAATATCCTTGGCAGCAAAAAAAAAAAATTTTTTTGTTGGACAGTGTTATCCTATCATAAGCTTCTTAACGGTACCGCTATCCTAGGCAGTATTCCTAGTTCTAAATCGATAACCGTAAAAAAAATGATTAGCGAAAACATATCGTTTGACTGAGCTGAAATATGCAACTACCAAAATATTTTAATTCGGAATGACTGGCATCATACACGTAAGGTTAATCTCGGTAATTTATCAAAGCAATTTAAAATTGTCACCAAAATATGTATGAATATGTCAATGCCTTAAAAATATCAAGATTGATATCAAGAAATCAATTAACTAATAATTTTACTAAAATTCTTTAGAAATTGTCGAAAAATAAACAATTTACACTTTTCAAATAAAACTTTTGTGAGTTATGATGTTTCGTCTTTATTTACGAATGGACTAATAGAATGACATTGGACTTAATAGAGGAATTTGTGGAGATAACAGCAATTTTTTAAATTGAGTATGATGTAATTAAAAATTCAATAAATATCATTTTAGACAATGTTCAATTCCAGTTTAATGGAAAGTTTCATAATCAGTTTTCAGAAACCCTTATATGAAGTAGTTTGGGAGGAAATTTTTGGCGAAATAATTTTTGGAATTTTACCATAACATAACATAATATTTTACCAGAATATTTATTTATTATATCGAACAATTTTGTATCATCCAAATACTCGACTGTCGAAAAACGTCGGAAATAAAAAAAAATAACCGTTTATGATGTTTTAGTGTTTGTTTCAGTCGAAGCTCGTTTGGATTTTGAGGTTCATACGAGGATAGCTAACATAAATTTTAATTTACATTGATTTTCCTATCATATATCTTGCATTAAAGAAGGGTTAGGGTTCATTGAGATAATATTTGCATGTATTTCAAGATGTAGTTCCAGTTTCTTAGAGAGTGAGACAAATTATGCAAATAAAAAAGTCCTTAAAATATCCAGAAAATGTAATAAAAGAAATCTGCAAGGAAAATTAGTTATAAAATGTATCCCTTATTATTAGACAGGCCAGGTTGTAATTAAAAATTATTTTTAACAATATTAAATACTATGATAATTGTAAAAACATTTTAAAGAATTGTAATTTAAAATAATTGTTACAGCATTACAATTATAAATAAAATATATATTGGACTAGTAATACTGAAATATATACTCGGTTATTTGAAGAAAAACTTACCGAAAGTTATTAACTTATACGTTACTATTTGTTTTAAGTACTAACTAAAATACGTCGTTATTTTAAAAACTACGTTGGTAGAGTTTTTGGCACACCTTGGTATATATCAAAACTCATTCCTAATAATATTCTCAACGAAAAACAAAATTTAACAAAATATTCGAAATTTTTTCTGGGTACAAACATGATATACAATAGAAAAAATGCTTACCATATATATAAACATAGGAACTCTTTAATTCCCCATCTTTTGTTTCGTAATATGTACAGTTGAAGTATCCGGTATGTTCTTTTTTTGGATAACGGATCTAAAATTATCAAAGGAATAGTAAGTATCATCTTATAAAATTATTTTAACGGTAAATAGTATCATTATACGGACACAATTATTACTATCACTAATTATTACAATTATTACACTGAAAATCTAAAAAATAAAACATAAATGACCAACTAAAGGTAAATTAGAGAAATTTAAAAAGGATCTTCGGTCCAATTATTTATTTATTAGAAAGAAAATCGTCAGAAAAATCTTCAAATTTTGTCATCTTAGCAACAAAGGAATGTCACCTCGCGCCTAATCAACCATTTGAAACAAAATAAAGTAGCTAAAACGTCAAATAATAATAATAATAATAATAATAATAATAATAATAAAAAAATAATAATAATAATAATAATAATAAAATAATAATAATAATAATAATAATAATAATAATAATAATAATAATAATAATAATAATAATAATATTATTATTTTTATTATTATTAATATTATTGATAATGTTAATAATGATAACAAAAATATTAATATTAATATTAATATTAATAATAATATTAATATTAATATTAATATTAATATTAATATTAATATTAATATTATTATTAAATATTAATATTATAATTAATATTAATATTAATATCAATATTAATTTTAATATTGATATTAATAGTTAGATATTTTTTTTAATTAATCTTTATATTAATATTTAATTATCAATATTAATATTAATTTAATGTATTAAATCTATTAATATAGAATATTAATAATACATATTTAAAAGTATTATTAAATACTTAATATTAAAATATTAAATAGCTGAATAATTCAATATATTAGTATTTATTAATATTAATATTAGGATATTAAAATAGACTGTTCAGATTCATATTAATTATAATTAATATTAATAAATTTAATTATTAAGTATACAAAATTATTAATATAAATTAATAAAATATAAAATATATATATAAATATAAACATATAAATATAAATTACTACAAATATAAATAATAAAAATAAATATTAATACTAATACTAATTCTATGACTTATATACTAATGGCTAATACTAAACTAATTACTAATAGCGTTGGTAGAAGCTAGTTGAACTAATACTAATACTAATACTAATACTAATAGTAATAATAATGAATACTAAAATTACTATACTATACTAATAATAATACTTATACTTTACAAAAAGTAATAATAATTCATATTAAAATTAATATAAATATTAATATTAATATAATAGTTAATATTATATTAAATATTAATAATTCATATTATATTAATATTACATATTAAATATTAATATGAACATCAATAATTTAACATTAATATTAAATATTAATCTTAATATTTTTAATATTAATATTAATATTAATATTAAATTATTTATATTAATAATTAATATAATTATTAATAATTAAATATTTAATTTATTAATTATTTATATTAATAATACTGTTAATATTAATATATTATTAAATATTAATATTTAATATCACTTAAGATTTTTTTATTGATAATGAATTGTATATTAATATTAATATTAAGAGCAAAGTGAAATAATATTAATAATCCTATTAAAATTTATATTAAAAATATTTAATATTATATTAAGAATTTTATTAAATTAATAATACTAATAATATTAATAAAATATTAATTATTAATATTATATTAATTTAAATTATATATTAATATTAATATTAATATTAATTAATATTATATATTAATATTAATATTAATATTAATATTAATATTAATATTATATTAATATTAATATTAATATTAATATTAGATTAATATTAATATTAATATTATAATTAATTTTAAGATCAATAATTAATATTTGGTTTAAACACAAAATAATTTAATTATATCTATTAAAATTAATATAATATAATAAATAATTAATTTAAAAAAATTTTATATTTTAATAAAATTAAATTCTTGTTAATTTTTATTCTTAATATCAGTCATATCAATATTATTATTATTATTATTATTAAATTATTATTTATTATTATTATTATTATTATTATTATTATTATTATTATTCAATTATTATTATTATTATTATTAGGATTACTTATAATATTCTTCTGAAGCAATATTACTATTATTATTATTATTATTATTATTATTATTATTATTATTATTATTATTATTTAAATTTCTGGAGTATTGTGATTGTCATATACTAGCCTCTGAATTATTATTATGATTATTATTATGATTATTATTATTATTATTATTATGATTATTAGTATTATTATTATTATCTATTAATTTTATTAAATTATATTATATTTAATTATTATTAATTATTATTGATTAATTGATTATTATTATTAATTAATTATAATAATAAGAATGACTAAATATAATGATAATAGTAATAATAGTAGAGAGAATAATAATAATAATAATAATAATAATAATATAATAAACAAATAATAATAATGAATAATAAAGATTGATAATAATAATAAGGATGAATAATAATAAATAATATAATAATAATAATAATAATAATAATGAATAATGAGATAATAGATATAATGAATAGACAGTAATTAATAATATAATAATAATAAAATAAATAATAATAATAAATGACAAATAAATAATAATAAATAAATAATAAAAATAATAATAATAATAAATAATAATCAATGAATAATAATAATGAGAGTAATAATAATAAATAATAATAAATCATAATAATAATTAATAATAATAAATAATTATAATATATAATAATTAAATAATAATAATAATAATAAAAATAATAATAATAATATAATAATAATAATAATAATAATAATAATACTAATAATAATAAATAATAAAAGAATAAAATAATAATAATAATAATTAAATAATAATAACAATAATAACAATAATAATATATTATAAAATATAATAATAAAATTATAATAAGAATAATAATAATAAAAATATAATAATAATATATAATAATAATAATAAATAATAAATAATAATAATAAATAAGAATAAGACGGTTTAAACTATAATAAAAAATATAAATAATATTAATTAACATCATATAATAATAAAAATTATAATAATAATAATAATAATAATAATAATAATCAATTTATAAATATTAAATACAAAATAGTAATATATACATATTAAATAAAAAAAGTAATATATACATATTAAATACAAAATAGTAATGTATACATATTAAATACCAATATACCTAATGTATGATTATTATCAATTGTTGTAAATCTTTAATATATATTATCATAATTGTTCTAATTATTATTAAATATATTATATCAATAATTATCATTTATTATTATTATTATTATTATATTATTAATTATTATTATTATTATTATTATTTTATTATTATTATTATTATTAATATTATTGTTATTATTATTATTATTATTCATTATTATTATTAAACAATTATTATTATTATTATTATGAATTATTATTATTATTATTATTATTATTATAATTATTTTATATTAATTATTATTATTATTAATTATTATTATTATTAATGAATTTTTATTATATTATTGGAATTCCAATTAGTTAAAATTATTATAATTTTCCTTATGATTATTATTATTATTATTAATTATTATATTATTAATTTTATTATGTATTATTATTATTATTATATTATTATTATTATTATTATTATTATTATTATTTTATTATTGATTATTATTATTATTTTAATAATAATAAGTAATAATAAATAATAATAATAATGAAATAAGTATAATAATAATAATAATAATAATAATAATAATAAATAATAATAAATAATGTTAATATAAAAGAAAACTAATAATAAAAATTAGTAATAATAAAAATAATAATAATAAAAAATAACAAAAAATAAACCCTTATAAGCTTTATTATTAATATATAAAAGAATACTGATACGAATAATAATAATAATAATAATAATAATAATATATAATAATATAATAATAAATAAATAATAATAATAATAAATAAATTTAATAATAATAATAATAATTAAATAACCAATAAATAATCCAATAATAATCAATAATAAAATGAATAATAATAATAATAATAATAATTTAATACTTTTTGAAATAAATATATTATTCATTTAAAATAAAATAAATGTCATCATGAGAAAATTATAATAATAAGAATCATAATAATAATAAAAATAATAATAAATAATAATAATAATAATAATAATAATAATAATAATAATAATAATAAAAATAATAATAATAATAATAATAATAATATATAATAATAATAATAATAATAATAATAATATAATAATAATAATCCAATAAAATAATAATAATAATAATATAATCAATAATAATAATAATAATAATAACATTAATAAATAATATTAATAATATAATAATTAAATCATTAAAATATATGAGAACACAGTATATTGTTATTATTATTATTACTTTAATATTATTATTATTTATTAATATCATTATTATTATTATTATTATTATCTATATTATTATTATTATTTATTATTATTATTCACTTATTTATTATTATTATTATTATATTATTATATTATTATTATTGTTAATTATTATATTATATTATTATTATTATTATTATTAATTATTATTATTTTATTATTATTATTATTTATTATTATTATTATTATTATTATTATTATTATTATATTATTATTATATTATTATTATTATAATTATTAATGTATTATTATTTTATTATTTTTTTATTTATCTTAAATATTATATTATTTATTATTATTATTATTAATTATTATTATTATTCACTTTATTATTATTATTTATTATTATTATTATTATATTATTATTATTTATTATTATTATTATTATTATTATTATTATTATTAATTATTTATTATTATTATTATTATTATTATCTATATTATTTTATTATTATTATTATTATTATTATTAATTATAAATGGCTTTTTACAGGATGTAGTTATAATGGTTTAATTATTATTATTATTATTATATTATTATTATTATTATTATTAATTATTATTGAATTATTATTATTATATTATTATTATTTAAAGTAGTCATATTTATTATTATTATTATATTATTCTTATTATTTTTATTATTATTAATTATCATTATTAATTATTATTAATTATTATTATTTTATTTAGTATTATTAGTATTTAGTATTATTGTTATTAATTGTTTGGTCCATCATTGCTATAAATAATCAACTTGTTTTTATTATTATTGTTATTGTTTATTATAATTTATTATTATTATTATTAATTATTATTATTATTATAATTATTATTATTAATTATTATTATTATTATTATTATTATATTATTATTATTATTATTACTATTATTATTGTTATTAATTATTAATTATTATATATTATTATATATTAAATATTAATTATTATTATTATTAATTATTTATTTTATTAAGTTACTATTTTTTGGGTCTCAAAGGACACGAAACTGTGTTGCAATTAGTAGACCATTTCAGATACTAGGGAATTATTTTGTATTTATTATAATTAATTGGTATAATGAAGTTGTAAAATACTGAAAAAAATGTATCTGATAAAATTTTCAAAAATATGGTAAAATATTTGATTCATCAATTGGTTTTAGTATTATTATTATTATATTATTATTATTATTATTATTAATTTATTATTATTATTATTTATTATTATTATTATTTGTTATTTCGAGTGGGTGTATGAGCGAGGTAGTATCGATTTAGTCGGAGGAGACGGGACGACCGATAGCCGAGCTACGGTTTGTAATCGGAACAAAAAACGAAAAAGAACGGAGGTGGTTGATTAGTATATATAATATATATAATACTTATTATATATAATATATATATAGTCGGCCCAACATAACTTATTTAAAATGCCGACCGCCAATGAGGCCTGGTAAGGGCCGGACCGCGGAGTGGGCGTGGTTTTAAAGTTTTGTTCCCTACCACGGTCAGTCGCAATCATGCGTTGGAACAGTGTGGAGCGTGCGTTTGCCGTCGAGGCCTACTTCTCGAACGGATGTTCTGTGATCGCAACCCAGCGCGCCTTCCGTAATCGCTTCAATCTAGCCCCGTTGGGCCCTGTCCCGGACCGGAAATCGATTGTAACATGGGTCACTACGTTCAGAGAAACCGCGAGTGCGACAAGACGACGGACTCCTGTCCCTCGGCCCATCAGATCAGCACATTGAGGCAGTGAGAGCGTCAGTCTTGCAATTGCCACGGCTTTCTGCGCGCAAACATGCGTCTGCCCTTGAAATATCTGATCGTTCAGTGAGGCGCATTCTTCACGATGACCTTCATTACCATCCGTACAAGTTGGCGATTGTGCAGGAACTCTCCGAACGCGACTTCATTTCCCGGAGGAACGCATGTGAGGCGCTTCTCGCAAACGTTCCTGAGGACGCCATTATGTTTTTCAGTGATGAAGCCCATTTCCACTTGAATAAATGCGTCAACAAACAGAACATGCGCTAACTGGGTCTGACATCAGATCCCGAGAATTTCAATCAACGCCCTGAATTCACCAAAGGTCACAGTATGGTGTGCAATTGCTTCGCTGGGAATGGTTGGGAAGCCAATGGTTTTTGAGGGAAAAATGAAGATCACTTGTGAAAGTGAATTCAGAAACGGTATGTGCCACATAAGTTGGCTGAATTATTTATTCCGCAACGCTCTCGATGAATTAGGAGACTTGGGAGACATTTGGTTTCAAGGATGGAAGTAAAAAACAATGGCTACACACTTCTAGGCATTGATGGCTGTTTTGAGAGACCACTTCCCGGAGCCCCTCATCTCCTGGAGTGGCCAGCCGAATCCCCTGATTTGGCCACTTGCGACTTCATTCTGTGGGGTTATCTGAAATCCCGTGTTTATGTCAACCGTCCGAGGACTCTACCAGACCTGAAGGCCAATATTGTCAACATACCCGCTGCTATGCTGGTAAGGGTCATGACAAACCCCAGAAATCGGCTTATTCAGTGTAAGGACAGTGGGGTCGGCACCTATCTGATACGATTTTCAAAATGTGTAAACGTTATCTTTAGATATGTAACCTACCATTATACATATGAAAAATAATAGGATGTTCAGATCATAACATATGTTTTATTGCGTTTTGCAAAAAGAAAGTTATGTTGCAGCACCATGTATATAATGAAAAAAAAATCAAGGGAGAAAGAACTTGTCTTCTATCAGTTGATGGGTTATCTCACCAGCCTCTACCCTTAGCTTCAATATTATATATATATATATATATATATAATATAGCTATATATAATAGTATATATATAATAGTATAATATATATATATCTATTATATAGTATGATATAGATTATTATATTATATATAACGTATATATAGTAATTATATATATTATATTAATATATATATAATATAATATATATACTTTATCTCTTCCTTTACCTTTCCACAGATATTGGGTAGGTTGCATACTATGCACGAAAATATGATAGTTAAGTGGAAGAGCATGATGTAATTTGAAAGGAATGCCCCCTTAAAATCCCCTAAATAACTCTTTAATGAGTGCTCGTCTCATTAAAAAAAAATCTACCCCAGAACTTTTAAGACTGTGATGGTGTTAGCCGGCTATCTGCTATCGCCCATGTAGATTTAAATGAATGATATATAATATATATATATATATTATAATTATATATAATATATATTAATATAATGTATATATATTATGTATACTAGTATACGTATTCACTAGAATGGCTTATTCTATATATAAATATAGTTAATATATATATAGCCTATAGGATCATATATAGGCTATATAGCAATATAATATATATTATATATATATATATAATATATATATTTGATTTATTTGCTTCTAACCATGGTTTCTCTCCTGTTATTACTAATTATTTGATGTTCTTTAGGCAAAATTATTAAAGCTTTTTAAAGATTTATTTTGTTGCCCAAATCTTTTTAAGTTGTGTTTTCCCTGCCAGAAAAGGGGCACGCGAAACGAGATATCTACAAATAGTGAGTTTTGTTCCAAATCCCGAAAGCCAAACACCCTATTAGAGGGAAATATTCCTAAAGGGTAGGATTTATTTTCATATGATTATTTTCATTTTCATTCCCATTTTATTTATTTCCTTTTGTACTGATCAGCGGGGGCTTGGAATATAATATGCTTTGTGCATTGTATTCCAGGTTCTGTTGTCAGGATTATCTTTGCAGACCGTACAACATTCCGTTGTTGAGATTATCTGTAAAGACCTAGAACATTCCATTCTCTCAGAAGAAATTATTTGTGAAGTCCTTCACTGAATTTGGCCACTTAACTGAACATCATTGTAACAGAAGATATCAGGGAGGACAAACTACTTAAGTATAAGTTCCTCTCTCATTTATTGCATCTCTTTTCTCACCTCATACACAAGATATCATACACAACTTGTTCCAGCTTTTGAATTCTATGTTTATGCGTAACATAGAAGTTGGATCCCAGATCTCTCTGATTATTTCCCTTGTAGTTCACCATCGATAATTGCAGGACCATTATTCCTACCTCAGTCCTCATTTCAAATAAATTCATTTTAAGAATTAAATTTTTTTTCCAGACCCATTCAGTTTTGTGGTGGCACAGCAAATAAATTTACAATTTATATGTTTTGCTGGCCAGCCTCTGTTTTTTCAGATTGTGCTCTCGTGTCGATCTCTGCCGTGTTGGCTGTGAGGGGTTGTCAACTCCATCCAATTCAGGTTAGTGTAATAACCATTAGGCTATAGCTTAATTTTAGTCCTCACCTTTAGTTTAAGTTTCTCTATTTATAGATTTCAGATCACAGTCGTAGCTGTTGAGATTTAGGTAGATAAGTGGGAGTTACAGTTTAATATTTTTGGGGGGAACATTAGGATACACCTTCGGGACGCTGTAATTTCCCTGGGTTACCTTGGTTTGTAAAACCTCCACTCTCCCTTACAAAGGACTCACCCTGTTGCACTAAAATATATATGTTTAACACAACTACTAACAATCTAGGTTTCATCCCTTGGGCCAGACCCACAACCATACTCCCTCACAAAAACCCTGCCATTGCCATTCACTCTTACTTTGCACCTATTCTGTCATATCTGCCAAACTTACATTCCTCTCCTTCAGACATTCATTTACTGACTTAATCCACTTCTTCTTCGGTCTCCCGGCTGTTACATTCCCAGCACACTCACCACTATACACCCCTTTAACAATAGACTATCATCCATCCTTTCAATATGACCAAACCACCTCAATACACTTATATTAATATTAAACCATTCACTTTCAACTCCATTTATTCTTACACACGCTTCACTATCGACATTCATAATTTTGATTCCATTCAGAAGCCTTCCACCAACACCATATATTAACAGAGCTTCCCTATTAATCCTGTCATATGCCTCTTGCAAGCTCATAAAACTAAAATACAATTCATTCTCTCTCGTCTTCTCAATCATTATGTTTCAATGTGAAGATTTGATCTACTCTACACAACCTATACCATTTCTAAATACACCTTATTCTTCGCTGATCACTTCCTCAGTCACTCAAGGCACTCTTTTAACCAAAACAAAATACCAGTATATATCTTCCCTAGAACAATCAAACAAATTCCCCTATAGTTCCTACAGTTTCCCTTATCTCTTACCTTTATATAAGGGTACTACTATTGCTCTCCTCCAATCTTTCAGAACTATACCCTCCACCCTTTGCTGCACAACTTCCATATCCAGTCAATCACAATCTTGCCTACCATCTTTTATCATTTCACCAGTAGTTCCATCTATATCTGCAGATTTATTATTCTTCAACTTTCTCACTCTACCTATTAACGCTTTCCATCTAATTACCTCATGATCAAAATTACCTGTTCCTTCTTACACTATCAAACCCACACACATTCACTTTCACCTCTTCATTACTGCCAATATTATACAGATATTAGAGGCGTTCTCTCCACCCTCTCCTCACATCCATTTAATCAGTCATGAAAGTATAATTCCTATTCACTATTCCATGAAGATTTCCCTTTAATATTTAATATTTCGTACCTACTTCCAGAAGAGCTTCCTATTTCCTTGTAAGTCCAGATTCATTCTCCTACCAAACTGTTCATTAAACCTTTTTTTTTTCCTCCTATGTATGCAACTTTTAGTCTTCAATTTTTATATATTTCTATGCACCTCTCTTCTGAGACCTCATCATTGGCTTTTAGCACATTCAACCACGCCTCTTTTTTTTTTACTTTTAACCGATTCCGCACATATACTTCTCTTGCACTACTAACAAAGGCTTCTTTTATTTGTGTCTAGATTTGTTCAGTCTCATCTTATTCGCATTCAAATTATTTATTATTCAGTACTCTCACAATAGTTTCTTATACCTTGTTCTACTTACTTTCACTGCTAAATTTCTCCCCACTTCGAGCAGATTCGCCTTTTCTCTTTCCTCTCCATCCATGCCCCCACTAAATCTTACAAAAAAAATAATGATCTGATATTCCCATCCCAAACCCCATCACTGATTTAAAGTATAACACATACCGTACTTCAACATCATCATCATCTTCAACACAAAATCAATCAGTACTTTTCATTTGGATACAATTTTTACCTACCCCCTCTTGTAACCTTAAGTGAATAAAAGACATCTTGTGCCCATAGACAATGTATTAACTTAACAATAACATAAAAATCTCTCAATACAAACATAAATCAATCACAATTCCCCTAACCATTGAATCCTTTTTTTCTGAAACTCCAAAGGAACCAGTTATATCCCTATTGTGATCACCTATCCAACAATTTAAATCAACATCAACACAATCAATCTGAAGCCCCTACCCACTCCATCAAGAACATCATTCAGATTATACCAGAAAGTCACTCTCTCCTATAGCCTTTATATTGGGGAAAAAAAGGAGGATGAAGACTTAAAGGATATATAATATATGATGTTTTTAATATTATTTATATATATTATATAAGTATAATAGTATATATATATATATTATATAAATATTTCACACACAGAAAAATAAATATATAATATTATTATACTAACTATATAAGAATATATACTATATGATGCTGCGCCTTTCTCTTTGCGTTCATATTCTTCACAATACTCATCCTCCAGGCAACCACATTACTTGACCACCATTTTCCAATATCATATACATCATGATTAAAGTACACACCTCTTCTAGACAACACCTTACAGACATCCCTATATCTTCATATCCCTATTGTGGGAAGATAAGAATTAACCCCATTGTATGTCCTGCAGTGTCGTAGAAGGCGACTAAGGGACGGGGGTAGTTGGGTTTGGGGCTGCACTAACCACCTATCTCCTTGCTGGAATGCTGATGGCAAGCCTCAGAATGGTCGTGCATCGAAGTAAACGGCATCTATATTTTTCGGCAGAAATTGAGGTATGAATGGTATAGGGTGGACAACATTGAATATGAAATGGGAAAGGAATGGATTGTCGAATGTAATCGTGGTAAAGATGTATTTACAAGAGGCAAATTTGATTTTCTCGGCTGTGACTGAAAACAAAGATGAAGGAAACGGTGAAAATTAAAAGGAGTGGTGTGGTGTGAAATGTGTGTTTGCTGTGTGGAAAGGAATGAGAGGGGGAGAGAAAGAGTGCATTTTGATGAGTGACCTTTGTGGTCAGCACGAGCCATGGGGTAGACCCTTTGTGTGTGCGAGTCCTAGAATTTTAATGTTAAACTTAAGTTTGAAAAGGTCAGGTATGTGTGGTTGTGACGCATGGGGTCCATCTGAGGGAAACGGTGAAGAGAGTACGATTTTTTTGGGATTATATCGAATGATGTTTTTGATGGGGTGAGTAGGAGCTTAGATGATAGTGTTGGGGACCTGATGGTTTGGATAGGTGAGCAAAAAAATGGGATGGTTAACCAAGGTGGTTTTGGGGTGTCAGAAGAAATGAGAATGGTAGGAAGGTGATTGATTTCTGTGAGGAGAGAGGTATGATGTGTAAGATAATCACTTTCTTTAAACACAAGAGTATCCATAAAGTATACTAGAGTTGGTAGTAGGTAGAGATGGTATCGAGTGAAAAGTATGATTGATTTTTGTGTTGGTGAAGAAGGAGATGTTGAGTATATGTTGGATGTTAAATCAGTGAGAGCGTTTAAGGTAATGGGATTATTAGATCATTATGTTGTTCTATGTAAAATTAAGTTAGTGGGGCTTGGATGGGAGAGGAAGGTGATAAGGAACAAGGAAGGGGGTAAAATTAAGAGTGAGAAGTTAAGTGAACAAGGTAATAAGGATCAGTATGTAAGAGCGCTACTCGCAAGTAAATTAGTTGATTGTGAACAAGTTGAAAACTGAACAAATCTGGGAGCAAGTGAAGGAAGCAATTGTTAGTATGGCCAAAAGAAGTTGTGGTGGCTAAAGTGGAAGTAAGAATGTTACAGTGAGTGGTGGAATGATGCAGAGGTGATGCAAGCGGTTAACAGTAAAAAAGAAGGTGGTTGAATGTATTAAAAGCAAATGATTGAAAGTAGGTTATCCAGGTGCTTGAATTTATATAAACCGGAGGAAAAAAAGAAATACTAAAAGGTGCATACATAGGAGAAAGAGAGGTAAATGAACAGTTGGATGAGGATGAATGGCGACTTACTACAAGGGAATTGGAAGCTCTTCTGGAAGCGAGTCGCGAAAGGTTTTAATGAAATGAGAATAAGGGGAATCCACTTAGAATAATGAATAGGGAATGGTGCTAAATTATAGGTAACTGATGGAATGAGAACTGTGAGGCGAGTGTGAAAAAGAAACACTTCTCGAAAGCCATCTGCATAAAATATTTTGGCAGTAATGACAGAGAGTGATATAGTGAATGCTAGTGTGGGGTTTGATGGGCTAAGATAGGAATAGCTAACTCTTGGGGACTGAGGTTATTGGAAAGGAGGAGGTATATGGGTAAGCAAAGTGAGAAAGTTGAGAAGGGTAAATTTGTTTCTTCGATGAAATTACTTGGTGAAATGACAAGAACGGAGGCGAGATGGTGATTGATTGGAGTTTGTGAAGTTGTGTAAGTAAGCCGTTTATGAGGGTATAATTCAAAGGGGATTGGAGAAGAGGCAGTAATGCTGTACCTTTATATAAGGGTTAAGGGAGATAAGGGAACTGTAGAAATTATATGGGGATTAGTTTATTGAGCGTTGTAGAGAAGATATATGCTGGTATTTTGGTCGAAAGAGTGCGTCGACAGTGACTGAAAGGACTGATTGGTGAAAGAACACTGTGCGTTTAGGAGTGGTAGGATGTGTGGATCAAATTTACATTGAAACAAATGATGAGAAAATGATGGGAGAAGAAGAATAAATTGTATTTAGGCTTTATGGATTTGCAACAGGCGTATGATAGGGTTAATAGGGAAGGCTCTATGGCAGGTGTTAGTGATATATGGTGTTGGTGGTAGGTTCCTGAATGTAATCAAAAGTATGTATGAGGATACTGAGAAACCACAAAGCGTGTGTAAGAATAAATGTGTGTCAAGGTGATTGGTTTAGTATTTAATAGCGGAGTGAGACAAGGGTTGTGTTTATGTCTCTTTGTTATTCAATTTATGTATGGATAGGGTTATGAAAGAATTAGAGACGGGGGTGAAAGGAAATGGGTGTTTAGGACTGGAATGGATGAATGGAGTGGAGTGGAGGGACCCTACCTATTCTATGGCGGACTGAATTGGTTCTTTGTGCAAGAATTTGAAAGAGAGTTTGAGAAGATTGGTAGAAGGGTTTTTGGCAGGGTGTGTAAAGGGAGAGGGTTGAAAGTAAACGCAGAATTAAGCAAGTAAGGGTTAATGGTTGAGTCAGGATAGCCCTCAGGTGAAGTTATGTTTAGAAGGTGAGCACTGCGTCAAGGTGTCTGAGTTTAAAAATTTAGGGTATGTGTTGGATGAGAAGGGAACGGATGATGGCAGAGTGTAGTAGGAAAAGTTGTGATGAATGGGCAGGAAGGTGGCTGGTGCAATTTAAATCGTTGGTGAAATGATAAAAGACTAGTCTGGAGTGCGCTAAGGGTCTTGCATGGGGGTTTGTTAGCCTGTGTTATGAATAGTAGGTGAAAACTATGGTCTGGAATAAGAAGTTAAGATCTAAAGTTCAATGTGTCAGAATTGGAAATCCTTAGGGTGGGTGCTAGGTGTGAGAATTGATAAAATGAGGAATGAAGTATTAGAGAGTTTGTGGTGGAAAGAAAGGGGTAAACGAGATAATAAATAAAGTGATGTTGAGATGGTTTGGTTGCATGTCGAAAGAAATGAATGATGTTGCTTGGTTAAGACGGATAGTATAGTGGAGTGTGTTGGGAAACCGACTGGCTGGGAGACCGAAAGAAAAAGTGGATTGAGTGCAAGTAACAGGAATGTTTGCAGAGAGAGAAAAGTGAGTTTACCAGAGGGGTCGAGAAGAAAGGATATATGGGAGCATAGTATAAGGAGATGAAATAGGCGGGAGTGTATGTAAGGGGGTATGGTTTGGCGCCACCTGGGAGCAGGGGATGAACCTAACACTTGACGATTTAACCGATAAGTGAGGATTCCGTCACGGTCCGTGAAGCTCTAGGGGTGGATTTTATGATTGCGACGAAGTTCTTAACTAATTATGGTACAAGAGGTGAGCGGTAAGGCTGGGCTTTCTTTTTCGACTTTTGTCATTTCTTCTACCCTTTCTTTTCCGATGCTTGTCACTGATCAATCACACGTTATAACCCAATCTTGGGGAAAAGAGGAAAGTGAAGAAAGAAAGAAAGAAAGAAAAGAAAAGAAATATTTATATATCAATAATAAATATATATATATATTATTAGGTAATCTTTTAAACTATTATATATATATATATATATACCATATACATATATATATATCGGTATTCATTATAATATATAAATTAATTATAAAGTATTATGACATTATCTATAATAATATTCTATTCTTTCTTTCTTCACCTTCCTCTTTTGCCCGCAAGATCTGAAGGGGTAAGGTAGCTAGTACAAAGCTCGGAAAAGAACAATACAACGCAGTAGGAGAAACATGACAAACGTCGAAAGAAACCCAGCCTTTGTACCATAATTAGTGAGAAGCTCGTCACAGATCAGAAAATACCAACCCTCGAGGCATCGATGGGAAGCGACGGACGCTCACTATGGTAAATCGTCCATGTAAGGGATTTTCATTCCCCGGCCCGACGGGTGGGCCAGCAACCATGCGCCGCACATACAAAAACCCCGGCCATCTCTCTCCTATCATGCACCTTATTCTCGCGCCTCAGCCAAACACATTTCTTCTCCATTCAGACATATTAGTTAATCACCGACATCAATCCACTTCCTATTCGGTTCCCAAGAGCGGGCCGCGTCGGTTCCGCACACACTCTCCACTAAACAGCATCGCGCTTACCAACGCGGCTATCATTCATCGATCGGAGGCCTTTCTCACATGACCAAACCATCTGCAGACTATACTTCGATTATTCTCTCATTTGACCCCTTTCTTGCACACCACACAACCCTAATACGTTCATAGTCCTCACCTTTTTAATTCTGTTTCACACCCTAGGCATGCCCTAAGATGTCCATTTCTGAAGCAGCATTGAACTTTAAATCTATATCTTCTTATTCCAGACCATAGTCCCTCTACTATCTATACATGAATACAGGTAACAACATAGCATTACATGCAAGACTCTAGCGCCTCAAGATCTTAGTCCTTTACATTCACCACGCATTTATATTGCACAGCAACCTTCCTGGGGGCGCAATTGCACAACTTTCCTACTACAACTCTGCATCATCCGTTCTCATCCAACACATACCCAAAATATTTAAGACTCAGACACTTGCTCCGCTGCTCATTCATCTAACATACTTCCACTGAGGACTGTCCAGCTCACAACGCATAACCTTACTCTTATCTTACGTTTACTTTCAAACCCCTCCTTTTACATACCTGCCAAATCTCTCTACCATCTCTCAAACTCTCTTCAGTTCGCCACACAAAACCAAATCATCGCATTCCAATAGGTAGGGCACCCTCCACTCGCTCTCGCTTCTCCATCACTTTTAAGCACTTTCCTGCCATCCCACTCGAATCTTTCATAACCCCATCGTCATATCAACATTGAATAACCAAGGAGACATAAACACAACCCTGCCTCACTCCGCTATTAATCCTTAACCAAATCACTCATTAACACCGGCTTTAGTATCTGCTACAGACAGCTTCACTTCGTCAAACATACTCTTTTGATATACCGATTATACTGAAAGGCCTACATACCAACACCATATATCACTAATACTTGCCATACAAGCTTCCTTATTAACTTATCATACGCCTGTTGTAAATTTATAAAACCTATAAAAACCTAAATAATAATTTTTCTTCTTCTTCCCTCATTTTCTCATGCATTTGTTTCAATGTAAAGCAGAAATTTGATCCACGCATCCTCTACCACTCCTAAACGCACCTTGTCTTCAACCCAACCAGTCAATCAGTCACTCGAGCGCACTTTTGCAACACAAAAAATAGTCCAAGGCATAACCTTCCAACAAACACTCGATCAAACTTATTCCCTATAATTTCTACAATTCCCTTTTCTCCTTACCCTTATATAAGAGTAATTACCGCTCTCCTCCAAATCCCTTGGAACTATACCCTCCGGAAACGCTTTATTAACACAACTTCCAAATCCAGGAACACACGCATCTCGTCCTCCGTCTTGATCAATTATGCACTAGTAATTATATCCATCTAATACTGAGATTAAGCAATTCTTACACAACTTTTCACCTCTACGCCATTACCTCCTCACCTTACTAAATAACAACTCATCCCCCGCAAAATACCTGAATTCCTTATGCACCAATAAAAAACCACACACATTACTAAACCCTATCATTACTGTTAAAATATTGTGCAATTTTCGAGAGTGGTTCTTTCGCACACTCCCCTCACATCCATCTTCATCAGTTACAAAAAAGCACCATCCTATTATCATTATTTCTAGAGCAGATTCACCGACTTATTCTCATTCTTAAGCCTTTCGTCGCTTCGCTATCCCAAGGGGGAGAGCTTCCTATTCCTGTAAATGTAGCCTCATTCATCCTCACTTACGCAAAACTGATCTATTTACATCTGTGTACTCCTACGTATGCACCTTTTAGTATTGTCTTTTTTCCTTCCTTATATAATTCCAAAGCATCTTTCTTTTGAAATTTCATCATTTGCTTTTTGTACATTCAACCACGCTTCTTTTTTACCTTTGACCGCTTTCATCACCTCTTCCTTCCACATTGGCTGTTAACATTCTTACTTCCTATTAGGCACCATCCACAGCACTTCCTTTGCACTACTCAATTGCTTCCTTGCATTTGCCGCCCAGATTTGTTCAGTATTCAACTTGTTCACAAATTCAACGAATTTACTAGGCGAGCGCTCTTACATATTAATCTTATTGGTCTTGCTCGCACTTAACTTCTCACTCTTAATTTTCCTACTTCCTTTCGCGTAAAGTATCACCTTCCTCTCCACCAAGCCCCCACTAACTTAATTTTACATAGAACAACATAAATGATCCGATAATCCATTCCTAAACCCGCTCAAGCAGGATTAAAGCACGCGAACACGATACTTCAACTACTCTCTTCTTGCAGCCAACACAAAATCAATCATACTTTTCACTTCGATAGCCTTTTTACTACACCCAACTCTAAGTATACTTATGGATACCTTGTGTTTTAAAGAAAGTATAACTTACACACATACCTCTCTCTTCCAGAAATCAATCCCTTCCTCCATTCTCATTTTTCCCCGGCCACCCCCAACGCACCTGTTACTATCCACCCTTTTTTGAATCACCTATCGCAACATTTCAGGTCCCCCCAAACACTAATCAAATCTGAAGCTCCTACTTACCCCATCCAGCAGCCAATCATTCAATTACTACCCAAAAAATCGCGTTGACTCTTCCCCACATTTTCTCCTCAGATGGACCATACGTTACAACAACCACACATACCTTGAACTTTTCAAACCTTAAATTTAACCATTAGAAATCTAGGGACTCACACAACAAAGTCTACCATAGCTTTGTAACCGGGACAGGTCACTCATCAATAATTGGGCAACTCCTTCTCTCCCTTCGTCTCATTCTCTTTCACACAGCACTACACATTTCAGCACCACACCCACTCCACTATCACCTTTTCCTTTCATCTTTGGTTCAGTCACAGCGAGCAAATCAAATTTAGCCTTTCTAAATACATTCCATAACTTCTCTCCTCTTCTCCTCATACATTTATTCCTCTGACATTACGCATGTACCCATACGATTCATTCACATTTCGCCGAAAGATAGAAGGTCGTTTACGGCGATCACCACCATCTCCGAGGCATGCATATCAGCATTCCTAGCAAGAGCTAGGTGGTAGTGCGCGCGGACAGCCAACGCCAACTATCCACCCCGCCCTTAGTCGACTTTCTAAACGACACGCAAGGACATACGATGTGGGCAATTCGTTTCTCCCCGCACACAGGGATATGAGTAATAGGGATGTCTGTAAGGTGTTATCTAGAAAAGGGGGGGTGTGTACTTTAATCATGTGATATAATGATATGTGGATAAATGGGTGGTTTAGAAAATGTTGCTGCTGGAGGAAGAGTGGTGGTTACAGAATAATGAACGAAAAGAGAAAGACAGCACCATTAAAAATGGGAGCGCTAATCTTCATCGCTTGTAGTATGTCGTGTACTCCTTCTCCCTATATATATATATATATAATATATATTTATATCATATATACTATATAATAATATAGTTTAATTAATTCGGAGATTATCAATAATATATATAGTATAATATATATATATATAGGTATAGGACTATAAATAACTATATGTATGAGATGAAATAAATAATATATTAAGTCTATATATCAATATATATAGTAAAAACTAATTGTTATATATATATATATATATATAAAGAGCCATATAACGGGAGCTGTCCATAGGGTAATCTATTCTGGTATATAGTATAGGGCTTTAACTAGAGTTTTGGTGACCAATTGACTAAATTGATGAACGTTTTTTTTTTCTCCAATTTTACTAACTATAGATCCTGTTAATTGGCAACGTGATTTAGTTAACGAATTTGTGTTGTGTATCTAACTGTGCTTTTAGAATTTGTAATACTAATTTTGATGATTATTTTCTGTTGTTATCTGATTTTCGGTTGACGTTTTGGTTGACAGTGGATCAGTGTTTAATAGCTTGAACATTGAGGCTAGAGTAGTTAG
>JABUQX010049002.1:47500-51749 GCA_015478945.1 Trachelipus rathkii | reverse complement strand
AATTATCAGCTCACTCATAGGAACTGTTATTATATTATATTATTCCTATTCCTTCATACTCAAAATAGCTGATAATAAGTAGAGTGATAATTCTATTATCAGGAGGATTTATTCAATCGACAATATATCAACTCTTGATGGTTGGGATCCCATATCATTACTGAAGTCGGGCTAGGCTATTGGGGGAAGAGGCCGCAATCTCATACGAAGTAAAGAACGTACATTCTTACGTACCGAGATGCCTGATAGGCAACATAATCTAGATTAAGAACCTATAACTAGCACTATTCAGATCGTGGGCCAACCTAAGTTTTGAATCACACTTGACCTATTGTTTCACCACTAGTCCTTTCTCTATATAGAATACACCTACCATTCGGCTCCGCTATTGGTAATCTCAAACCACAACCTTAGTATCTCTTAACTTCTAATAGCTTTCGTCTCCAACGTCTTCCAATCCTGGCTCTATGCGTTTTTTTGGCACTTGGACCGGGGTGATCGGGGGCCTGCGCGTCCTTCTGACGCTTAACTATAATTGGAAATGACTGCTTTGATCTGATGACGCTGCGGCTTCTGCCACTTTAAAGGTGGGAGCTGTAATCGTTGACGGGATGAGCAGGTTCATTCCTCTTCGACTAATAATCATACATTGGTTTGATTCGTGTCCTGTTCTCTGGCATCTTCAGGCTAGCGACAGTCGCTTTTTCGGGGCTGCCGAAAAATTTTCGTTTCTCCCCTTCACTTCGCTAATTTTTCATTCAGCTAGAAATCGGTTGCAGGGATCTCTTCGACCGAGCAAAGTGGGCCTTGTCATCAAACGAAAGTGCCTGTCTAACCTGCCTTGGCTTCTCCTACTGACAAGACTTTTCTGACCTCTTTGCCAAAAAACATCTCTAAATACTTCTGTAAATCTGCCCTTTCCTCCTCTTCGATCTGTAAGTCTGCCTTTCCTCCTCCAACTGAAAAGGCCAATGTCTTCGGCTTCGGCCTTCTATTTCCTCTAACTCAACCCTGGACGTTCTGGCACTTTCCTCCTCCTCCACCTTCTCCGTTCAGGTGTCCTATATCGTCTTTGCCTGTGAATTTCATTTTGATCCAGGTTGCATGGGTTCCTGATGATCTATGAACGTTAGGAGGCGGGTGGCCCGGATGGTACCTCCCAGTTTTGAGGTAGTGTGCTTCCGAGCTGGCCCTTCCCCTGGGGTTCAACTATATTCTCTATGTCTCAATAGACTAACACTTTCCTCAGTGGTTGGAAGCACGCAGCCGATGTCCAACCTTTACGAATAAAAGACAAAGCCGCTCTGGATCTTCTAACTATCGACCCTATAGCTCTCACGCTGTAATTCTATCTAGATCTTTGGAAACTCTTTTCAACTTCTCATTCTTTAGATCATCGGAATCTCATTCACTTCTTTTTCGATCGCCAGGACGGCTTTCGGCGTTCGAGGTCTACTGGTGATTTACTTTCCTATTTAACCGATTTACTGGTTTTCCGCCCTTAGGAACTACGGGTGTGTGGTGGGTGGCGTTGACATCATCCAAAGCATTTGACCGGGAATGGCACGCCGTCACTGCTCTCTAAGCTCCCTCCTTTTGGGTGTTTCTCCTTTCTCTTTGCTTACTTTATGTCTAGCTTAGCTTTTTCAAGTCGCTCAATATTGGCTGTGGTTGATGGAGCGACCTTCTCCTTCTTTTTTCTGTCAATAGTGGTGTTTCCCAGGGTTCTGTCTTATTTCCTACTTTAATGTCTTTACTTTTCATTAATGATCTTCTCAATCTGGAATCTCACCCTTATCCACTCAATGCCGATACTCGCCCTTCAATTCTTCAACTCAGTTTCAATTCTGGCTCCCCTCTTTTACTTCTAAATTGCCTCTCGTCTTAATCTTTCCTGCATCCATTCTCCGCTGATCTGGATAGAATCATTTCCGATGGGGTCAGATCTCAAACCTTTGTGAAATTCAATTTCTTTAAAAAAACTCAACTTCTACAAATCTCCCTCGTTAAAAAAAACCTAACTTTCCTATCTCTTTCGACGGTTCTCTCTCGTCTTCCTGTTGACAATATAAACACTTCTTTGCTATTAAACCTAAAACAATAAAAATGTGTCTTGGAAACCCTCTACATCACAAGGTTGCTAGGGAGGCATCAATAGAAAACTGGGAGTTCTTGTTCTTAGACTGCGAGAAATTTATTTCCGTCTCTCTAATTACTCCAGCTATACAAGGGTCTCATCCGCCCTGTATGGAGTACTGCTCTCATATCTGTGGAGGGGCTTACTGGTTTATAACCTCACTAGAGCTTTGACTTGGACAGGGTCGAGTACAAAAGCTAAAAGGCTTAAAATAAACTAAGAAAACTCTCTAACACAAAGGTAAAGTGGCTATGCACCAGGCTACACCTTTTTGGATAGGTCAATCATAAATGGCTAAAACTTTATCTTTAATAGACGAGTAGCGATGATTGGGAGTTAACTTTATACTATTTTCTATATATGGAATATTTACAGTATATATTATAGCAGCGGCCAGGATGTTTCGAGTGAGTAATCATCATTGATCATAACTATATAATCTATATATAGTCGTGAGGCTTGCGTCATAGCTATGCTCGGTAAGCCACGTCTCAAAACTCTTACGAGACCGGACAGTATTCATATGGGCTCTTGTCGGTGTAGTTGAGACTAGCCAGGAAACACGTCACGCTATGCAGTACTCTCAATTGTGACAAAGAGAGAATTATAGTTAGTTCAAGAAGTTTTGAGCACAGTCGACCCAGTTATTATATTCAGACATATATGGATGGATCATTGGGTACTTCCTTCTTTTCAGACAATTCTGTTCTGTGGAATATTACTCTTCCCATTCTATTCTTGTTTTTCCTGACTGAATTTTTAAATCTCAACTCACATATTTAAGTGCCTTATATGAGATCTGTGCTTACCATACTGCTATGTTTATTATAACGACTTATAGCGGATTATGAAAGTTTTAAGACTATATGTTAGCTAACAACTCATATACCATTATATATTACCTTGATAATAGAGGCTCTCTGTACCCCTACCTGATGTATGGTGGTTGATAACAATCATGTATAAAATTATACATGATGGTTATGTTAGTGGATGTATGTTGGTGTAGTCAAAAACAAAAAATATTTGAATTCTTCAACCTGAAAAAGTTAAATGGATCAGTATTTATCATAGTATATATATAATATATATTAGTATATATATACATATATAATATATTAATATATATATATAATAGATATATTAGGGATGGGCCGGATAGGTGAACTAGCCGGAATAGCCGGATACCGATATTCCGGCTGGAAATTAGTTAACGCGGGAATTATCCGCAAGGATATCGGAATAATCCGGCATGTCTGTTATATAGCGTTGGGGACGGGGTGACTAATAAATAAATACAAAAAAATTTTCTCATCGTGGTATACTACTAGTTTTATTTAGATTATCTTTAATTTCTAGAGAGTTTTTTATATTTTTTAAAAATATCAATAAAATTTAGTGTATAAAATGTCCTTTAAATAGATATTTCACATTTGAAAAATGCGAGTTTTTTCCTAACTTTGTTTTCAACATGCAAAAGTTTATTGGACAGAGTTGTTAATTTATTTACTTTTCTTTTATCAGTGTATAGCAGGTTGAGTATGTTTAGCTGTTAAGAACTGGCGCGAAGAATAAGGGAGCTGGAAGAGTTGTCTGTTTCTGTTGTTTTCCATGTACAGTGTGCACGTTAGTGGTAATGCTAGTCGCTTGGGGTCCTAATGTAATCTTTGAGACCGAGTTTTCATTCTCCTCCCATTAAGATAATTGCCTGCAGTGGGGGGGTAGGTTGTGCCTATCTAGGTTGTTTGATTGGGTGTTCGCCGTTTATTTTTATTGGTAGCCTATTACTTATTGACATTGTTTTATGGTTGATCGCCGTATATGGTCTTATTTGGTTTGAAAATTAGTGGATAAACAGTTAGGCGTTTATCATTTGAGGTAAAAATTATAATCTATGTTAAAAAAATGGGAATTGGTGGTGGTTGTATGGCGTGGGAGGTATGCGGGTAGATTTATTGTGAAGGGTGGTGGTGCATAGATGAAAGGTGTGTCACAATGATTTGTGTGTCGCACGAACCCTGAGGCGAGAGGTTGGGTCACAATTGTGTTAAGGTCTGTAGTTTGATATGTTTCATTATTGGAGAGATTGGTTCATTTATTCTCGGTATTGAA
>JABUQX010049002.1:5000-45000 GCA_015478945.1 Trachelipus rathkii | reverse complement strand
TGAGAATAAAATTGTGGTGGTAAAAAATTGCATTAACATGTGTCTTGGTTAGTTTAATTCCATTATAAATATCATATTTTTACCCATATATTTTATATCTTTTTATAATATATTAACTATAATATTTTACATATTTACCAATATTTTACCATAATTTATGAAACGTGCACCTAACCAATTTCAGGATAAGATAAATTGTATTGTAAAGTCAACATAAATGATGAATATAAATAATTAAATTGGTCCACTCACATCGGAAATTCAAACTAAGTAAATATATAATTATATATATATAATAATAATAATATATAGTATATATATATTTATATTATTATATATATTAATATATATATATAAAATGATATATATATATACTATATAGTATTATATATATATACTATTATATATATATTATATATACAATTTTTCAAATTTATTTGGAATATTTCCAAACGGAGGAAAAACCCTACTTAGGGAAGCAATCTATCCGGTTTATTCGGTGCCGGATAACAATTGATATCCGGCCGGATACCGGATAGTCAAAAACTTGGCCGGATAGGCCGGATACCGGATAGTTGCCGGATATCTGGTCCTCCCTAATAGTATTATATATATAGTATATTATATATATATTATATATAATAGTAGTATATTATATATATATATATAATTATATATATATATATATATACTATATATAATATATATATATATATATAATATATATTCTATAATATAATATATATATATATACTATTTGCTATGCTTTATCCTAACCGAGTCAGATGGTTCCTCTTCTATGTTAACCTTTTTTCGGAAGATGATAATTGCAAACAGATGAAAGTTTCATATTACATACGAAAGTTATGGATAACATTGTCCCAGAAACAGATGTAAACGTTAACATTAAGGATTCCTTACCGAAAGAAGAAAATAAAAATTGAGTTGCTATATGCAAAACATAAAGGTAATGCTGACCCAAGGGTTTAAAGCTCTATGATTCAATAAATTTTGTTATAATAATTTATCTACAGAACAGAAAAGAAAAAAGAAAAAACTCTCTTCCGAGTTGGATTATGATTTGAGTAGTGGTGGGGAAATTTTGAATAACATGGTATAATAAATTTATCCCTGCCATTTAGGGGTTTTATAGAGCTCTTGTCCCCATAAAACTTGATACCCCCTCTCGTAGACGAGATTACGTAACCATAGTTTGTCCGTAATCAACTGCAGCCCCCTTCAAAGTTTTCAAAGCAACGGGTTTCTTTTCCCTAGCAATGAGTGTCTTACAGACGTCGTTTCTACCTCAAATTTGGTATTATCTCTTTTGATGATGTAACCTCGCCGTAGACGAGGTTACTTATCAGTGATCCTCTCGGAGGAAGGCGTCGAGCCCCAAACTTGGTTATGGAATTAGAAAAACAGTAAAAAAAAACAGTCGCTATGCGAAATATTATATATATATATATATATATGATATATAATATATATATATATATTTATATTATATTATAAGTATATATATATATAATTATATATAGATATATAGTTATATATATTATATATATAGCAGTAGTACACGGAACCTTTCAAGAAGAACCGTTTTTTTTCTATGAAGGAGTTATTGTATCGGAAGTGGGTCGCAGTGACGAGGGGCCTCAATAGAGGCCACCACCCTAATAATCTAATCTAATCTAAATCTAATCTATTGTATCGGAATCGAAACTTAGTATAGTGTCAGTAGCATGTAAAGGTAAACGATCACTGGCGAGTTTTCCAAATGTCAATAGGATCATCTAAGGGGGTGGTTGCAAGCTCTAGCGCTTGAGTGTAAAATTGTGTGGGTTAAGCTTTTTCTCTCTTTACTGGCTCGAGCGTGACCCGACAAACAGACCGACCCGGCTCCGATGCAGGGATTGAGGTTTTACGCCGCGTGAATGTACGCACACACACACACATATACTATATATATATAATATAAATATATATATATATATATTATATAATATATATATATATATATATATATGATATTTATATATATTATTATATATATTATTATATATAATATTATATATATATATATATAATATATAATAATATATATAATAATATATTATCACCGCACTGTACCGTTCTATGTGTGAACTACTACCTAACTACAGGTAAGTCTTATTCGTATCGATCGAGAGAATTTTGCTAATGTCCACCTTTGTTTTTATTTTCCAAGATGAATGTATACTTTGATATGCAAGACACTTCCTGATGAATGAAGTTCATTCAATTAGTTAAGATGCGAGTATCTTTGATTAGTTTGGGACAAACTTGTTAGGGTAAATTTGTTAGAATAATACTCTGCTTTAAGCTGCGTGAATGATACTGATTGAAAAGCAGGGATAGGTTGAGTTTTGCTGTGATAATAGGGTAGATTGGAGAACCTTATTCATGCTCCAATGTTTAATTGTCTTATGCGTAGTCCAAATGTTAGTATCTATTGTAGGCTTTCCATCATTGTAAGTGTGCGCTGGGGTAGATATGTTTAGGTTATGTTTGTGTATTTGTCTGCTCGACGGTTTTTATATATTATTATCTTATGGTGACATGAGTTCGGCGTCAGATATTTGTAAGATCTGTATGTGTGGGTTAGAGGGTGGATGTAAGGTTTGGATAAGGGTTTCGTGAAAGATTGTTACTTGTTGTGGTGGCTGTAACTGTTCAATGTTGTTGTTAGAAAACATCGTGCGGCTTTACGGTTTAAGGTTTTGCTGAGTACATCATTAGGTTCACCCGGGAATTTTGCAAATGTCTACGTTCATTCATAGTTCAAAATGACGTTGTTAATTTATTTTTATGTGAGTGGCGTTTGATGAAGGTAGTATCCATTCATAGTTCAGGAATGGGGGGTATCTTTGATGAGATTTGGTACTTGTGTCCAGTGGGTGTGGTTGTGTTTTAATTAGGTATACTGCTTTACCAGTTTGTGATATGTTTTGAAAGGTAGGAATAGCATTGAGTTTTTGTATGTCCTGTTAGCTATTTACTTTGATAAATAGGCGAACTTTGTGAATGCTTAGCAAATTATCATACGTGAGTATGTTAGGTTTTGTCGTGTATCATTATATTCTTAGTCAGGTTATGATATGTTATGTTATGATTGGAAAAAACTTTGTTACGCTTAGCATATATTCCGTTGGTCAGTATGATAATTGGTAAGGTTATTAATGAATTTTTTGTTAAATATTTCTATGTTAAGGTAAAAATAACAATGAACATGTACAAGCTATGATTGAAAAGTTGCCATAGAATAACGTCTGTATGTAATGTTAGTTCTTTACTGTTGTTAAGTACAGAATTTTGTTAATGTTGAATTGTTTATTCTGTGCGTAAGGCATGTTATGGTTTGTCGTGGTTACAATTATATTCCTTAGCTCAGGTTATGATATTTTTTAGCTTTATTGATGTTAAAACTTTGTTACGGTTGTGTTTTGAGTCATCGGGTGATTTTGTGATTGGGTGCAAAGTATTAATAAAAGAACATTTTATGTTATCGTTTATCCCACAATGATATCTACTCGAAATATTACTTGAATCTAACAGATCAAGTGATTCGAATCAGATCATGGATGAAGGGTGGGTGGGCGAGGTGAGGTGGAGGGTGGCGTGGTCGATCTTGATTACTGATTTATTTGATTTACTGCTTTAAAAAAATCAGAAAACTATTACACTTCTACTTATGATAAATTGCTGTGGGCTTATTTATATGTTTGTTTGGATAACTTTGTTATTTTTTATAGTTTGTTTAATAAATCTTTTAAGTTTTTATTTTTCAGATAATATTGATAGTTAGGTAAGGTTTTATGAACGATATTTTGTCATATTTACTATATAATGTAAAAAAACTTGTTACGAAGCCATAATCGCTGGTCAGTATGAATAATTAGAAGGTTATGCATAGAATTTTGTGTTAAATATTGACCCGATGTTCATGTAAAAATTTAACATTGATATGTCTGAGATGTGCTTGAAAAAAAAGTGTGAATATGGTTACGTTTTGTACGGCTGTGTTAGTTACTTACTTTTTGTTAAGTTACGGCATCTTTGGTTAATGTTAGTAGTTTATATGTGCGAAAGGTGTGTTAGGTGTGTCGTTGTATATTATATTCTTAGTTCAGCGTATGCTATGGTTACTTTCTAATAGGCGGAGTGATCCAAGTCTTCTGACGCTGGGCTGGCGCCCATGTTTTCAGCCCAACCTAAATTCGGACATAAAGATTCGGAATTTTTCAGCCGAATTTTGACTATATAAACACCAAAATGTACCTTTTTTTGCCCTCTAAAACAGGTTGTTTTCCGGTGTTTTTCGTTGTTACTGTAGTCATTCTTTCAGAATTTTCATTTTTCAATAATCCATGTTTTTAGGACTCATTTTCATATTCAACTTTTCATAAACTTTTTTGCAAGTGACTCTCAACTTAAATGATGCTTAGAAGGGTCCATTACCTCTATAGCCACATTTGCTTATTTCGTTTTTTTGAGTTTTGTGCTCCTCAGCGTTGTCCAATTTTCCAAACCCTATTTTTTTTTTGAATTGAAAAGTGAAAACATTGAGCATATTTTTTTCTAAACTAATCCGATCAAATCAAAATTTCCCCGGGCTTTGTATAATCGGGGAAGATGCATCTTTTTTACTTATGATAATTTTGGGGACAGAAACATAGAAAATTTTTAAAAAATTTCAAAAACTTTGTTTTCTAAAATGTTTTTTGAATTTTGTTCCAAGAACAAAATCCAAAACTACTGGAGTATACAAGAAAGTTATCTAAGTAAAAAGATGCATCTTGCCGATTATAAAAGCCCTGAAATTTGATGTTGATCGGTTAAGTAGAAAAAATATATATAAATTTTCACTTGGTTCAAATTAAAAAAAATGGGTTTGGAATTGGACAACGCTGAGTACAAAACTCAAAAAGATCGGAGATAAAGGCAAATATGGATACTGTGTAGGTAATGGACCTCTTCTATGCATATTTCAAGTTTTGAAGTCACTTTGCAACCATAATTTGAAAGTTGATATGAAAATAGTCAAAAAACATGGATTTTAGTAAAAATTGAAAGATTCTGAAAGAATGACTACAGTCACAGAAAAACCCTGGAAACGAACGTTGAGGGCAAAAAAAAGCTACATTTGATGTTTGTAGTCAATATCGGCTGAAGATTCCGAATTTTTATGCTCATTTTTAGGTGGGGCTGAAAAATGGGATCAGGCCCCAGCCAAAGATTGGATCCTCCCCTAAAGAAAACAAATGAATCAAAATATTGATGTACATGGTTTATAAGAACTTATATTTTTATGCTATTTTTATCCGAAATGATACACTTATTCATAGCTCCAAGTGCTAATGTCTTATGCGTAGTTCCAAATGTTAGTATCTATTTGTATCGGTTTTCCTGCCATTGTAGTGTTAGATCATATGTTAGGTTATGTTTTAATTTCTGCTAACGTTTTGTCATAATAAAAATACTTCTGACATATGTCAAATTAACACTGATTTGTTAGAGAAATGATAATGTTTTCGTAAAGAATTACTTGTGTTAACTGTGTGATGTAGTGTTAGATAAAAGTGGGGCTAGGTTAAGTTTTTGCTCGGTGAGTAATCGTAGGTTCATCCGAAAATTTTGCTTAATGTCTACGGTTATTCGGTATGTTTTTCAATAACGACGTTATAATTTGATGCGAGTGGCTTTTTGATGAAGGTAGTATCAATTCATAGTTCAATATGATAGATTGGTCACTTTGTTAAGAGATTTTCTTAAATAATACTGCTTTAGCTATTGACCGATATGTTGGAAAAGTAGGGATACATTGAGTTTTGGTATGTCCTGTTAGCTACTTACCTTTGATAAAGTGGGGAATTTGTGAATGTTAGCAGGATGTATTCATACGTCGGTGTAATTAGGTTTCGTCCGTTGTATATTATATTCTTAGCTCAGGTTATGATATGTTAGCTTTATTGATGTGAAAACTTTTTTACCTTAGCATATATTCGTTGGGAATTATGATAGTTAGGTAAGGTTATGATAATTTTTTGCTAAATATTACTATGTTAATGTAAAAATCGTTCTTACGTTATCATATATTCGTTGCTCTGTATGATAATTAGACAATGTTATGATAATTTTTTCTTAAATATACCGTTGACAAAGTTTGAATAAATTACGTTTTTGCATGCTATGTTAGTTACTTTACTGTTGTTAAGAGAAGAACTTTGTTAATGTATGTAGTTTATTCGTGCGTAAGGTGTGTTAGGTTTGTCTTTTTACATTATATTCTTAGTTCTGGTGATGCTATGTTAACATTATTAATGTGAAAACTTTGTTACGTTACTATATATATTCGTTGGTAGTGTATAAAGAACTTGATTTTCTGTTATGTTTATCCAAAATGATACTCGAAATGTGACATGAAACAATAGATCAATATATCAATAGATCATAGGATGGGTAAGAGGGTACTGGGTAAGGTGTTTTGATTTACTGATTTACTGCTTTAGGGTATGTAAAACATAACAATTTTAGTAAAAAAATATCTTGAATCAATAGATCAATAGATCAATAGATCACGGAGGGGTGTTGGTTTGATTTACTGATTTACTGCTTTAAGGTATGTAAAAACGCAAATTTTTTACGCTATAAACATAAAAAGCATAAAAATTTTAGTAAAAATTATATTTTTTAAACAAAATAAATTAAAATAAATAAAAAAAAATAAAAATTTGAAAAAAAAATTAAAAAAAATTAAATTGAAAACAAATATTTAATATAAAATGAAACATAAAATAAAATAGCAAACGAATATTTACAAACTCAGCACCGCAACCTAGCTATCGGTGCCGGTGTCAACTCTGACTACTTATTCTCAGACTCTTTCCTTCATCCTTTCTCCTTCTTCCTTCTTCCATCTTCTTCTGTTTTGCGCTCCGTGCATTTTTTCAAGGGACACCTTCTATGGGGCCCCCAGATGCCCTTTACGAACTTATAACCCTCGTATTTGCTGAGTGTCTACGACCTTATAAACATATTTTGATACCAGTATTGGACTAAACGATTGTTTATTAACTCGGCACCGCATCGGCTCAAGCACCAGTTCCGTTGTCAACTCCGATTCCTCTGACCTCAGACTCCTTCTCCGCTCTTTCCTTCTCTGACTCTGAATCGACTCCTCTCCACTTCTCTTATGCATTCCGTTTATTTCTACCAGGGGGGACTCTCTATCCTTGTGGGGTGTCCCCAGATCACTCTTCAGCGATCTCTGAAACGCATCATATTCCGAGATTATGGGTTCGATAACATATATAAGTATACAAATATTTGTATTATTATACAAATATTTAGTAACTCAGCACCGGCCACCGGAGCCAGCACGCGTTGTGCAATGTGGCCACTCCTCTGATTCGCGAATGTTCGACTGCTTCCAACTAAATCGGCGATCTTCCTGAATTGTCGCCTTTCTCCAATTTCAAGCGCTTCCTAGTCGAGGATACAGTTTCGTGTAGTTTTTAGGGGGGGGCGGCGACCCGCTTCCGGTGGAAGCACGGGGAACTACCTAA
Source organism: Trachelipus rathkii (assembly GCA_015478945.1). NCBI lineage: Eukaryota > Metazoa > Arthropoda > Malacostraca > Isopoda > Trachelipodidae > Trachelipus > Trachelipus rathkii. Next base: position 37,393 of record JABUQX010049002.1, on the reverse strand, counting down.
TCTATGGCGTACGAGGGGTTTACCGGGTCATCACCCTAGGCGCGCTGGGGCAAATTTTTAGCCTGATACGATAGACGCCGTACCTGTAGTGGGAGGTAGTTGTATCACATGGGACGATGTCAGTGCGGTGCGGAGGCCATATTAAAGGTGATAATATTATATTATAGTATATGAAGGTTTAGATTATATTATAGTATATAATATTATATATATAATGATATACTATAATTATATTATTATATTATCATAGTTTTATATATTAATATGTATTATTATATAGTATATATATTATATTCTACTGTGTGTGTGTTTGTGTGTGTAGTGTGGTGTGCGGTACCTCACGTGCATAAAACCCTCAATCCCTTGCATCGGAGGCCGTCAGTCTGTTTGTCGGTCTCCTCGAGCCACAAGGAAAGGGCTTACCCCACAATTTTACCAGCTCAGCGCTCTGGGCAACACGTCCTTTAAGAGTGAACCCTATCGACTGAAAACTCGCTCAGTGATCAGTTTACCTCATCTGCTGACACTATCCAATTTCATTCCGATACAATAAACTCCTTCATAGAGAAGAACGGTACCCGGCCAAAAGTTTTCTTGTACTACTTATAATAATATTATATATAGTATATATAATATATATAATATATAATATATTATATATAATATATATATATATATATATATAACTATATTATATATATATATATATATATATAATAATATTATAACTACTTTATATATATCTTTAAATAAAATTATATATATAAAATGAGGTTTTCATATATATATATTTCAATTAATTTTGATAGCCTATAGAATAAATATATTATATATATTAAAAATATATATATATAATATATATATATATATATATATATATTACAGTTGTCCAACCACCACACTCACGTGCAGAACCTTTTCAAGGAAGAGGGTATTTTAATATATATATATATATATTATACTTATATATATATGTATAGTTATATATATATATATATATATATATATATTATATATATATATATATATTATAGTATAGTATATATATATAGTATAGTATTTACATATATATAATATTATATATATTATATATATATATATATAATAATATTATATAATGTAATATATATATATATATATATATGATATATATATTATATATATATATATAGGTTCTTTTCCGTTAAAAGCCCCAACATCGATATATCGATATTTTTCGGTTAACTCCCCAACTGATATTTTTCGATTGATTTTATTAAATAATTGTAATCAATCTATTTAAGGAAGGTTACTACCGGCCCAATAGGGGGTCGAGCCGATGGGAAAACGGAGGGAGGGGACGGAGGCTCGCGACACTCCCAAAACCAAGAGCGGCCGGGGAGTCCCCCGTAGTTCCCCGGTAGGTCCAAGAGACCTCCGAAACCTGCCATCATGGGCGGTCTACTCTTTGGGGTATCCTTTAGCTAAAAAAAAGAAATTCATTGTCCCCAGTGTTTAGGGACAAGGCCTTTTTTTCTAGCTAAAGGATACCCCAAGGGTAGACAGCAGAAGATGGCGATGGGATGTTCGGGTCTCTGCTGGCTACCTGGGGAACTACGAGGGGACTCGCGGCCCGCCTCTTTAATTATCTTGGGTATCACTGGGCCTCCGTCCCCCCATGTCGTGTCCCCGGTACGGCTCGAGTCCCCCTATGCTGGGCAGTGTAATGTAACTTGTCTTTAAATAATCGATTAAATTTATAAAATAATCGATATATCGTTGTGGGTGTTAACCGAAAAAATAGATCGATATCATCGATAGGGGGCATTTTGACGTAAACGGAACCTATATATATAGATATATATACTATATTATAATATATGATAATATATATATATTTATATATATAATATATATATATTATATATATAATATATATATATATATATATAATATATATATAATATAGATATAGATATATATTACATATAATATTACATATATATGCTAGTATATTACTAATATATATATATATTTTTATATATATATATATAATAGTAGTATATATATATTAGGTATTTATATTATAAGTAATATATATATACCTATATATATATATGATATAATATAATATATATATATGTGAAAATTTAGGGAGTAGGGCGATCTGTTAAGACATTTGCATGTCAAATGTCCATAGTGTGATGTACATCCTATGTGACGAGGCAAACCTGCTACCCTCACCCGTGGTAAGCAATCTCTTACAATCATTGTGGAAACCTTTATATACAACTGCCCTTGTAACTAAGCAAAATATATATTATAGGACGCAAGTACAGGTTAGAGAGCTATTCTATACCCGAGCTGCGCTCCCTCGGGTAAGGGAGAAATGCGAAAGATTTGAACTGATAAGTGGCCTGTGTCGAGTCGCCGATAGAGAACGACGAGCCGCAAAACTGAAATATGGACTTTGTGTTTGATAAGGCCTTCACAACGTGTGAAGTCGGGTTTTAGATCTAATCGGCGGGGACGCAATAGTGGTTATATCAAAGTGTGTAATTAACATGTATTGAAGTTTAAATTCATAGACCGATCAATTTTACTAGTCATGCTAACCAGTTACCATATTCTTATTGGTTGTGCAAATTGTCCCATTATCATCTCTTGAATCATTTTTACATATAACATATGAAAGCAACAGATCTATCGATGTCACACAGAGCGCAATATTGATTCTTATTGCTATAAATTAAAAGACTGCGGAGGAGTCTCGGTGTCTATAACTTTTGGACACCCCCTTTCGTGGGAAATATAAACCGCCCTTGATCTGGGTCAACAATTTTAAAAACGGCAAACGGTGTTTTCAAAAAATCCCCAATGCAGTGTGTGTATGAAACTACAATAACTGTGCGTAATCAAATGGTGATTGTGTCTAAACAATAAACAGTGTTATAAAACTTGTGACAAAACCAGTTTGTGTAACGTGAAGAAATAATTTTGTAATTTACAAAAGTGAAAAGTTTCAACTATAGGAAGTGAATAAAGTCGTTGCACACACAAACAGGAAGACAAAAAAAATACCAAAAGCGTCTTAACGTTTTCGGGAAACCCAACGACCTTTTGAAATTAGGTTTAAAATAGACGCGTCAAATTTCTAAACAAAGTCCCTTTGTTCGATCTAAAATCATGGTCGCTATAAAGGAACTCTCACAACGGACCAAATCAAGTCGTGCAAAGACTTCTTCCACTATAGGGAGAGGGAGTAGAAAGTCAACTCCCCCAGAATCCGCTCTTTCCCCACGGAGAGAGACCCTCATTCACCTTCTTCCCCAGAGCCAGAGCACCTTGAGTCGCCGAGGTCTTCAAACTCGCGCTCAAGAACAACAACAAGAAGAAGTCGTCTTAGAGAATACAAGTCTCCTTTAAAATCTTATAGTTATTTAACCTAAAGTCAACTCCCTCCTTTCGATCAATTCGGAGTTATCAGTTGGTTGAGTGCAATCAATGCATTATTCAAACTAAATCATATTGACGATACCCATGAACGAGTCCGCCTGTTAGCTTCAATTCTACCAAACACTCTGGTTTCGAAAATCCACTTTCCATTGAAAGAGAATGCTTATCAGTTACTCTTGGACGAAATTGAAGAAACTTATTTACCCGCACTTAGGCAAGGAATTAGAAGTGTGTTTAAGAAGGGGATGCAACGAGATGAACTCCCAAGTGAATATTTAAACAGAGTAAAGGACGTGTTAGGGCATAGGAATTTCGATTTGTTGGTGGAGAACAACCCAAATTTTGCAATCGAACTGTTCCTTGAAAAACTTCCATCAAACGTACAAATGAGCCTATACACACTCGCAGAAGATAAAGACATACATAGAATGGTAAGGGTCACAGATGATCTGTTTAAAAATTTTATCAGAAAGGAGAATAATTTTCAACCACCAGCAAATGAAAATTATTGGGGAAAAGTGAATTTCACGCGAAAGAGAACAGATGTCCTTGAGCCTGATTCACAAAACAGACAGTCACTCATTTGAAAAGGAACGCTCTCAAAACTCCTCCCTCAAAGATCATGACACAATCTCAAGCCAATTGACTGAACTAATGAAAGCCGAGAAAGAGATGGCTGGTACTATATGTCTGCTTGTTCAAGAAAAAAGCTAACTAGCCGATGAACGAAATTCGAGACGTGGCAGGAGTCAAATCAGAAAGTCAAGGTATGATAACAATAACGTCTTTGATAATGCAATAAACGACTATTGTTATTACCATTCTCGCTTCTTACACAAAGCAATATAGGTGTGAAAATGCAGCACTGTCCTCCCCCTCTACCCCTTACTCTGTTCGTCACAAAGAGGAACAATGCCTCAAAATCACTACCAAAAGGCGGGAAATGTTCCTGAGACGGCTGCCAGCCATAACATCTGAAAGCAGTCGAGAAATTTTAAATTCTCACAATAGAAATAGTGACCTTTCATCCTGAAGTAGTTAGTTATAAATAACACTGAATATTAATCAATGAAAAAAATAATGCATAAAATATTGAAAATGAAAATATGAATACAACCATAGAAATAAATATAGAAAATATAGACGAAAATAGTACCGAAATGAAAAGAATACATTAATATAATAATAATAATAATAATAATAAATTACATAATAATAGAATAATATAATTAATATAATGAATAATATAATAATAATAATCAATAATAATAAATAATAATAATAAAAATATAATAATAAACATCAATAATTTTACAAACGAACAAAACAACAACAACAACAACAACAACCCAACAAAACAACAAATAATAATAATAATAATAATAATAATAAAATAATTAATAATAATAATAATATAATAATCAATAATCATAAAAATACATATTCATAATAATAATAATAAAATAATAATAAAAATAATTAATAATAATAATAATAATAAAATAATAATAAAATCGCATAATCATCATTAATAAGAATAAAGGCCGAAAAATATAAAATACTACTACTACTGATAAGAAATAATAATAAATATAAGTAATAATAGAAAATGAAATCACCGACAATATTCTGTGCAGAACTGTTAAAAAATGACTAAATGGTCATCAATAAATAAGGAAAATGTACAGAAAAAGGTTGAATATATTGGTCAAGTAAATTATGGTAATGTACACACAAAAGATATTCTAGGGTCTGTACAACTATCGAACGCTAGTTACACCTTTTTTAATAAGATTGCATGTAATAATAATTTGCTTAATATAGTTGCAGGTGAAGACAATGAGACAGGTATCACCCCAAGTCTGGTTGAAAGTTTTAAAAACGATAAATGCAGTAGCGTTGAAAAAGTTTTTAACCAAGACCAGACGGGAGAGAAAGCTTGTGTGATTGCCGACCTTAAACTATATCAAGTGTATGATATTTTAAATAATAGGGAATTGATTATTGATTCCGGATCAGAGCTCAATATCTTTCAAGCAGATGCAACTGCAATGAGGAAGCCCCCAATAGGTCATATGCTAGCTGCTAATAATACTAAAATTGCCATTTATGAAATAAAAACTATTGAATTTGATATAAATCTAGGTCGTAAATATGTTGATAAATTCTATATTTCAAATGTTAATCTAAATATTTTGGGGCTTCCGTTTCTGAAACATTTTGGGCTGGGAATAGATTTCAAACAAGATATTTTAATAGATCCCTTAACCAATCAAGCTATAAAATTAATTAGAAATAGAAATTTTAAAGATAAATTTGTGCATAAAATTTTATGTCCTTCTGCGACCATTTCTCTCTCCTCTATGCATGTCCCTAATAGTTCTATATTCTATGATGACTTGTTGATGAAATATAAAGACTTGTTCCTAAATCCTTATAAGACAGAAAATAATTATATAAAGAGTAAACAAAAGGAAAAATGGATAGAAATTTTTTAGAAATACAAAGGTAAAATCAGTAATAAACGGTTAATAAACGAAGAGGGTCAGGTAACTACTAATGAAGAACAGGCAGTAATACCTGAAAAGGTTTTAATAGAACTAGCAAACACCTATCCTTATAAGGTGAATATTAAGGGCCCATCTATCACAATGAGACCCCGTAAAATCCCTCACAAGTTATATCCTCAAACTAGAGCTGAATTGCTACAGGAGTATTAAAAGAACTAACTCTCCATGGGCCTTTCCTATTTCTGTCCTTGAAAAGAGTAACAATCGAATAAGGTTAATTTCGGACTTCAGGGAATTAAATAAGAGGGCTGAACAAGAACCCTACGGATTGCCCACATTGCAGGATGGAATCTTCACATTGCAAGGTTGCAAATACTTCAGTAAACTTGACCTAAACCAAGCGTTCTACGCGATACCACTCCATAAAGAAAGCATGAAATACGATACAATTACAAGTAATATGGGAAATTTCAGTTACACTTGCTTACCTATGGAATTTTTTTCCTCTACATTTATTTTTCAAAAATTTATAAACATCCTTCTCCAGGACATTAATAACACTCAAATTTATATGGATGACTTTCTTATTCACACTAAGACAGAAGAAGAACACAAATTTGTCCTTGAAAAAGTACTGAAGAGGCTTCACTACTTACATATCAGCCTAAATCCGACAAAATGCAAGATAGGAGAAAAAGAGATAGATTATCTTGGATACACTATAAACGCCGATGGTGTCCACCCATGGCCAAATATTGATGATAAGGTCAAAAGAATATTTAGATGATCAAAAAGCCTAAAAACGATTAGAAGAATTAAGTAGCCTTTCTTGTGAAGAACTTGAGGTTTACCGTACATACATTAGTGCTGCCTCGGCAGATATCATTTCTCCGCTCAACATATACTGTACGAGAAACCTGTAATTCAAGAAGGCGCATCCAGTGGACTGACGTCTGCCTGAAAAGCTTTTTGAAAACGTGATGAAAAAAGCCATCCAACAGCGCTTGCGCGAGGTGTTCAAAAACACTGGACCTACGCATCAGAGGTTGGTTCAGGGTGCCACCGTAGAAAGATCATGGAGTGGTAGTCATACCACCAATGTCGCCATTTGTTGGCAAGCGGCATATAGGACAGATGAAAATGGAAAGCCTACGTATTGTGCATTTTAGCAGGTGCGCGGAGCACAGGTTTTAGTCTGCCTACGTTTGAAATCGTACCATGAATCAGGATGCAGGTGTGGTTGTGGAGTCGGGTTCATAGCGAATTTTTCCGACTTCCGACTCCGACTGCCGCACTCCGACTCCATCCCATCTTTCAAAATTACCCAACTTCCAACTCGCGACCGTCTTGCCAAATTACCTGACTGACTCCACCCTTTGAAATTCCGACTCCGACTCCGACTCCGACTCCGACTGCCACCTTTTTTTAAATTGCCCGACTCCAACTCCAACTCCGACTTCCACTCTCTTTCAATAACTGCCACCCCCGACTGTCGCGACTACCGACTCCGCCTCCACAACTCCTGATGGTATATACCAACAATTTTACTTGTTGTGCTTGAACAAGTCATGAGAAAAGTATGGTTATTTGTAGTGGACGAAAATTGACGACTCATAGGCCAAGAACGATGAGTTGAGTCAACAAATATAAAACGAGTCAATCGGATTTTCAATAATCAAAATATGAGATGAAGTACGCATTAATTTCCTCAGTCTCTTTGCGAACGAGAATGGAAGTTAATTAATTGAATGATAAATGAAAAATTGCACTTTTCTGAATATACCTACTGTGCATCAAATAAATCTGAGCAACGGAAGTGTGATTGCAATGTCATCGTCACCCATGAAACTGAAAAAAGGGGGCGAGCAGTCAATTCTCAGCAATGACAGCGACGTTGAACTCAGTAAAGAGAAACGGGATTGGTTCTGAATGAGCGTCTCAGGCAATCAGAGCGAAGGACAGAAATCTGAAATTGAAGAATCTGAGCGCAAATGTTTAAATGCCAGCTGGCGCTTGCCACTCTCCCCTGAATTGATAAGTGGCGAGAAGGAAGTGAAAGGCGAGAACCGCACGCTGCCAGGAACGCCATAAATACGAAAGAAAGGATAGAGTCAGTCCCTTTAAAAACATCTGTTCCACATTCCACAAATGCTTCTCATTCTAAGTGTGGGAAAATTTCAAATTTAGATGAACAGAATATCCAAGTAGAGAAACGGATAGCTTTAGAAAATGAATCATTACAAGAAATGGGAAACGCAGACGATACAGAAAAAGGTATGCTATATCTAAAGATGAAACAGATTTAATAAGAGATAGATTAACTGTCAATTTAGTCACCTAAAGGGCACATTGTTTGATTAATTATAAAAATTCGCATTAAAAGAAATCAGATTAGGCAGCGAAGACATGTAGGGAAAAAACAAGCCAAAAATAGATAAATCATGTCAAACTTTACTATTAGATAAAGAAAAGAGCTCACTTAGTGTTAAAAAACAAAGTTTTGGTTACAGAAAAGGAAATCCAATTAATGTATAGTATTAGATATAGTATATCTATATATATATATATATATATATAATATATATATATATCATATAATAATACTAATATATATTATATTAAATATTATATATAGTATATAATATAGTATATATACTATTCTATATGATATTATATAATCGTTAAATTAATGCTAGAATTATTCTTCCAGAAGAGAATATAGTGAAGTAATACCAAATAACCCACCTGCATGGGACATTTACGGAATAACCCGCAGTCTTATCTGGCATAAAAGCGTGGACTTCTGTATTTCAGGATAGGCATGCATAAAAGGGTCAAAATATTTGTCAGATCGGTGTCCCCAATGTGCAAATAGAGCAAGGTGAGTCAAAAAGTATAACCAGATTTATGGTAAATTCTGGGAAGTCAGTTATAAGTTTCATCAATGAATGCGGATATGTAACAATTGCCACTCCCTGTAATGGTTGCAAGCACTCAATTACCCTCGTTGAAAGAGTATTCTCACTTATGTATGTGGGCTTTCCCTCTCAAAATAATAACTAAAGAAACGTGAGTAAAGTGTATAATGCAATCCGAGATCGTGCCTCAACTGGGCGTCCAGACCACGCTGGTCAGCAATGATCAAAGGAGGCTAATTACCCTTCAGCATTTATTGAGGGTGTGTGTCGGCTACTAGGCATCTGTCATGCCACGACTGCCAGATATAATCCCCAGGCCAATTCCAAGGTGGAGTCTTTTCACAAGACCCTATTGGATTGCATAAGAACAATGCTCCACGAACCGGAGATGAAAAATCAACAATGGCTAGACGTTTTGCCGTTCGTTCTTTTCGCAGTCAGGCAGGCTCCTATCTCAGAGAGTGGCATAAGTGCAAGTAAAATTTTATACGAGCAAAATGTGAATATAACTGGAAGATTTTTAAATACAGAAGTGCCCTATAAACCCATGACATATGATAATTACATAGAAAAACTCGCTGGATTGATTGCTAAACCACTGGCAAAAAGAACCAATCTACGGAATAGGAATGTCTTCCTACCTAAGAACTTGAAAGATGCAAAATATTTATTAGTAAAGAATCAACAGTATGGTGTCGGTAAGCTAGAACCAAAATATAGTGGCCTCTATCAGGTGGTGAAAATAACAAATAACAATGCAAACCTGATTAAAGGTGATAAAATAGTAGTGGAAAATCTCAGAAATGTGAAAATATTCTATAGCCTTGTTACCTCTCCATCAGAAAAGGGGAATAAAAATGATAAATGAAAAAGAAAAGAGAAATAGGAAATAATAGAGGATGTCTCCTGTGAAAGAAAATAGTAGAGACGATCTTATGAAAAAGAACAAATTGAAAATTTGTTAAAGTGTATTATTTAATCATATTGTAGTTCTTCACCCTCTCTCAAGTAGTATTTCCTCTGTTCTTCATTTCATTTTCCTTTAAATTTATTGTAAAAATGTAGAAGGTGGGTGTGACATATATGAATGAGGGATAAACACATTGCTTCACAAGTGTTTAGAAGCCCATTCATCTGTATCATATCTCCAGAGGTCACCAATATAGAGTGAAAATTAGGAGAGTAGGGACGATCATGTAAGACATTTGCATGTATGTCATAGTGTGATGTACACCTATGTACGAGGCAAACTTGCTAACCTCACCCGTGTACAATCTCTTACGATCATTGGTGAACCTTTATATAACTGCCCTTGTAACTAAGCAAATTCATATTATAGAAGAAACAGTTAAAGCATCTATCCCCCCCCCTCAGGTGGGAGAAATGCCAAAGATTTGAATATAAGTGGCTGGGAGTCCGCAAGGAACGAGAGCCAAACTGAAATGGGATTTGTTTTGTAGGCTTCCACTCTGTGAAGTCGGGTTTAGATTAATGGCGGGGACCATATGTAATAAGTGCTGTAATTAACATGTATTGAAGTTTAATTATATGCCGATCAATTGTTCCCATTGTCATCTAAATCATTTACCAATTTTTATGTTGACCAAATTGTCAATTATCATTTTGAATCGTTTTTAATAAACAATAAACAACAGATTCATCATTCACACACCCACACTCTTCTCTCTCATTGCTTATAAATTAAAAGACCTGGGAGTATTCTCGGTTATATATAGTATATTTATATATATAATATATATAATATATATAATTATTATATATATAATATTATTATTTATATAATAATATTATATATATATATATATATTTTATATATATATGTATATATTATATACTATATTATTATATCATATATATATAATATATTATTATATTATATATATATATTATATATATATATATTATATATATATATGGGGTTGTGTATAATATGTGGGGTGTGTATGTGGTTGGGTGTGGGTGTGGGTGTGGGGTGGTTGTGTTGTGGGGTGTCGTTTTGGGTTGGGTGTGGTATTGAGTCAGAGGGTTGAGGTTCGAGGTTTTTATTTTATTTGTGTAGCAAGTTTTAATTATCGTTAACCATTCAACATGGTTATAGTTAGCTGGTTGGTGTCCCCTCGTCTTAGTTCAGGTACGTATCCTAAAGGGTTTAGCCTCTTAAAATTTTTGCCCCTCTTGGGAAGTTTAGGAACAATCGTATCTCCTCAAACTTGTACGAAACGTTTTTGAAGATGCAACTTCGGTCGAGGTGAGGTTACGTTTCACTACTCCCTGTGAGGGGATTGCAGCCGTTAAGTTTTTCTCGATTAAAATTTTAATTTATTGCGCAAGAGTATCATTCCGATTTTAGAAATTAAATTTATTAAATATTATATATATATATATACATCATATATTTTTATTATTTTTATTTAATATATATATATATTATATATATATATATATATATATATAATATATATTATACTATACCTATATATACACTAATATCCACATCATCCTTCAGACAAATTCTTATAGGACACCAGTATTTACACTAATCCTTCAACAAACATCTTACAGAGCATCACCTATTACACTATCATATACAATTATTGATTAAACATTGTCTTCTTTAGACATTATCTTGACGAATCCCTATCCTTATAAGTTTATTGTGGGGGAGAGAATGCTACAGGCAATATGTTCTGCGTATCGCAGGAAGGGCGACTAAATGGACAGTGTTAGTTAGGTTGGTGCCCACTACCACTTATCTTTTTTCGGAATGTAATGATGGCCTCGGAGAGGTCGTTAGTCTCCGTAAGCGACTTTCTTTTTGCGGACATGATATGAATCGTTATTGGTTACTGAGAAGTCAGAAGGTAAATAAATGATGAGGAGAAGAAGAGAGGTGATAGAATGTATTTGAAAGGCTTAATCTTAGATTTCCTTTCGCTGTGACGTGAACAAAGATGAAAGAAAGTGGTGAATGAGTGGTGTGGTTTGAAGTGTGTATGTCTGGCGTGGAAAGGAATGAAAAGGGGAGAGAAGGAGTGGCAATTCTTAATGAATGACCTGTGCGGACAAAGTCCATAGGTAGATTTTGCTTGATTGAGTAATAGAATTCTAATTGGTTAAAATGTATGTTGAAAGGTTAAAGGTATTTTGGTTAGCGGACATATAGTCATCATTGGTTACATGTGCAAGTTTGCAAGAAGATTGTGCGATTTTTAGGATAATCTGGATGATGTTTTGGATGAGGTGAGTAGAAGCTTTAGATTGATTGTGTTGGGTCGACTCAGGTGGTTGGATAGGTGATCAGAAAAGGGATGGTATAGGGTAAATTTGGGAAGATGGTTTGATTTCTGTAGGAGAGAGGTATTGTGTGTCCATTAAGGTAAATACTTTCTGTTGAACACCAAGGCATTCCCTAAGTATTACTAGAGTTGTTATTTATAGGGTTAGAGATGTATCGAAGTGAAGAATGATTAATTTGCTTTTGGTATATAACATAAGGGATAATGAATGGTTGAAATTATGTGGGATATATTAAATCAGTGAGAGGTGGGAATGGGATTACTTCGGTCATTTATGATTCTGTTTATGTAAAAATTAAGTTAGTGGAGGAGCATGAATGTGTTAGAGAGAAGGAGGTGATTAAGGATAAAGAAATGTTCAATAAAAAGGTTGAGGAAGTTAAAAGTGAATGAATTGGGTAATAAGAATAAGATTTTTAAGAGACGCTTTGTGAAATTAAATCAGTTGAATGGAAGCAAGTTGAAACTGAGCAAATCTGTAAGCAAATAATGGAAGCGGTTGTTAGTTTAGTTGCAAAAGAAGTGATGGGAAACATTGTGCTTAATATGAGGAAGTACGAATGGTTAACAGTTAGTGGGAAATGAAGATGGTATACAAGTGGTGTTTAAAGTAAAAAGAAGCTGTGGTTAAAGTTGTACCAAAGCCAATGATGAGGTTTTAAAAGAAAGATTGCTTGGAATTATATAAGGAGGAAAAAGGAAATACAAGAAGATGCATACGTAGGAGGAAAAGAGTTAAATGAACAGTTTGGAAGGATGAAAAAATGGAGGATTTAACAAGGGAATAATAGGAAGTTGGTCTGGAAATAAGTTCGAAAGGTTAAGAATGAGAATAAGGGAATCTGCTTAGGAATAATGAGATAGGGATGGTGCTTCGTAATTTAAAGAATATGGGTGGAGGGGACAGTGAGACACTTTCGAAATCTGGATGAATTGGAAGTAATGAAGAGTATAGTGAGATGTGCGTGGGTTTGATGGTTGCAAGAAGGAAAATAGGTTGTTTGGGGATGAGGTTCCTACGTTTACACACACTCGGGACGCCGCGTCATCGGTAATGGGTGTAGAGTGAGAAAGTTGAGGATGGCAAATCTGCAGGTATAGATGGAAATGCTGGTGAAATGATCAAGAACGGAGCTCTGAGATGGTGATTGAGTGGATTTAGAAGGTGTGTGTAGATAATAGGTTATGGTTGTGAGTCCAAAGAGGACAGTCTCGGGTGATGTTAAGTCGTTGGTGAAGCAACTTGGAAAGAATGGTCTGAGATTAAATATTCTAGGATATATGTTGGATGAAAGGAAACGTTGACGCAGAGTGTAATATGAAGGTTGTGATATGGTTTTTCGTCATCTCTAGTTAGGATGGTGCTTGAGCAATTAATCCTTGATATTGATGTAAAGAGACTAAGACGTGAGTGCGCTCTAGGAGCCCTCTCATGCCATGACGGTGAGTAGTTAGCAGTGTGTAAGTGTATAGTAGTATGTATGCATAGTACCTGTGATACTGGCTCTAATATAGTAGTGAAACTTGATGGTCTGGATAAGAGATATTAGATCTTAAAGTGCAATATGTTTAGATAGACAGTCTTAGGGGTGTGTAGGTGTTGATGTGGAGAAATTGGATAAAATGAGAATGTAAACGCATTAGGAGTGTTGTTGTTTTTGAAGAAGGACGTAATGAGAGAATAAATAGAAAAGTATCATTGAGTATGATTTGGTTATGTGGATAGGATGGGACAGTCCGTTGGTTAAATGTTTAGGTTGGTTGGTTGAGAGTGTGCTCTGTATGATACTGCGATCGGCTTTGAGGAACGAAGTAAAAGTGGCATTGAGTCAGTTAAAGTAATATCTGGGAGGAGAAGTAATGTGAGTTTGAAATGAGGCGAGGAGAAGAGATATATATGAGTAAAATGCGGGTTTTTATAGTGTGGTATGGTTGTGGCCACCTGAACCTTAGGGATGAACACTTACATTGCAGTCTCTTGAAGCCCTACAGTGGATATTTCTGACTTGAAACGAGTTCTTCGCTTAAGAGGTTATTGTATAGATTCCATTTTTTGTTCATGATAATATTTGAAACTGTATTAAAATGCATAATTTTTTTTATTTGATTTTAAGAAATATTTATATATAGCTATACTCTAAAAATATAATATTATTATATTTATACTATATATAAGTATATAATTTATATACTATATATATTATATATATATATATATATATATTATATAGTAGGAGGTAAATTATAAATATATACTATATACTATATATTATTTATATAATAGATAATATTAATTTTATATAATATATATATATATTATATATTAATAATATATAATATAATATATATATATATATATTTATAATATAATATTATTATTATTATATATTATATTAGTATATCTATATATATATATTATATTAATTTAATATAATATAATTATATATATTGATTATAACGCTAGTAGTCAGTACAGTAATTATACATAAATGCTATATTAATATAATATAGATATAGATTATTATTAATATTAATATATTATATATATTAATTAATATAATAATTGATATTATATATATTTAATATAGGATATAAATAAATAAATAAAGGTATAGTTATAAATTTATATTATATATATAAGATTATATATATATATATATTAGTTGATAATTTATATAGTAATATACGTAATATAATATAATATAAAATATATATATAAGAGATAATATATATATAATATATATATAGAGAATATATATATATATATATATAAGTATATATGACGATATTTTAGTATATTAATATATAATATAATGTAGTATAGTATTATATATATATATAGTTAATTATTATATAATATATATATAAATATATATAGTAATATATTATATTTAATATAATGATATATATATATTATAGAATCTATAAGATATATATATATTATAGAAGATATATATATATATAGTATAATATAATAATAATATATAGATAGATATATATTTTAGAAGATATATATGAAAGTATAATTTACTTATGAAGATATATTATAGTATTATATATACCATCATATATATATTTACAAAATGTCACGTTGTGACTCCAAAATTAAAATATTGCGCAACAAATTTTAAAAAGAAGGTAGCGACGTCTTATATGAAGCAGTGAGATTGTGGTGGGAGTTAACAAACTTTTTTACATTAATATATTCTTGACCTTTTATGTCTGTGACATCGTGAATTCTGATCTTATGAAGAAGTTATTGAATTATATTGTACAGAAAACAATTAATAAAATTTGAAAGGTTTTATAAATTGTATGATTTATTTTAAATATATTTTAAAATTGTAAAAAAAAAATCAATAAATTCTTACCTCCTTTTCCCTTTATATTACGAGTTTTACTTTGTACAGAGACGGAGAATGTCGTCATCCTCCCTTAGCTTAATGAGGCACTGTTGCTCGCACGTGTCTTACTCTTAGAAGATACAAGTCATATGTATGCTCTTCTTTTTTTATTTTTTTTTCTATTTTTTTTGTTTTCTACTTTTATTTAACAGATTTATGTCACACCACCACTACGGAGCAGAAGCTTATCAATAGGGGGGTGTAGTTGTTACAACGTCCTCTTAAGAAGTGATTAGAAACTAACGTAAATAATTACGACAGATGAATGTAGAACCAGACGCAGGCTATTAGAATTGAGTGGAGTTTAAATTCAGCAGGTTAACAGAGGACGGTTAGAGAGAATTTCACTAGAACACATGGTGGTAGGAATATAAATAGAAGTTGGGGGATAGGGGTGGCACGATTGGCAATATTTATTAATTAATTAGTCTATTGTCGCATAGTAATAGTTTTTTGGAAGCAAGCATATATATATTTTGTTATTTACGCTGATTCTTTTCAATTAGCTTGGAATATAATAGGGATATAATTAATTTTAGAGCTGCTTTATGGCAGATGAATAAAATCATTATGATTATTGAGGGTGATAATTGGTTAAAATACAATTATATTCACGAAAACTACAATAGATAACGAAAAGAGAAGGACATATTGAAAACTTATTAATTTAGGTAACATTTAATACAGGATATAATGTAAAAAAATAAAAAATTAAAAAAATTAAAAAAAAATAAAAAAATATATATCTCAAAAACTAAACTATTATTATTTATTGAAAATTTTGAAAAAGATGTATATTATTAGAATGTTTATGTGTGTGTGAGTTGATAGATCATATATTATAGTAATTTAATAGGAAAATTATTAAAAATAAAATAATGATTAAATAATTTATTAATAAATATAAAAATTATTTTATATATATTTTTATAAGTTAAATTATGTATTTATTAGAGTCTATTTTAGAGACTAGTTATTATTTGTTCTCTAGTTATATATATTATAGATTATCTATTTTATTAAAATTTTGACTTTTTTTTGTTCTATAAGAATTACCCAGAGGATATTACAGACATATGATAGTAGGATCTAGGTTGTGGAGTCATGTCTATTCGGATTACAGTTGGAACTTTAAGGGAGATAGACTAGATATCCACTCCTCCCACCGAGAGAGAGGTCTCTCTGGACCAACCGCTATTTGGATAGTATTGGGTATCGCGGGGGTTCTCGCCTCCCTACGGCTATATGGAAGTCCCCCTGTGTTTCGTCGGGTCGAGCCCTTACATTGCGTGTAATACCTTTACAATAATAATATAGCTATATATGATACCCAATGTCCATATATAAATAATATATATGTTCCTATTTATTGATTTTATTTTTTTATTATATATATATTTATATTAAAATTTTACAGATTCCAAAATTATTCTTTCGCTGTAGGTATTTGGTTTTTGAGTATTTTATTTGTTTTTTTTTTCTGTTCGCACAAATCTCCAATATTTCCTTTTCCCTGTATCTATTGTACGTTTTTGAGAATCATGAGATGTTAGTTTATAAGACCTAAAGTTTGTATTTTAACCAATATAAACGGATAATCGTTGGAAAATGAATTATTTATATCGCTGTTTGCAGCTGGTAATTATATTCGCTGTTTTGCGCTAGGAATTGTATATAAAAAATTTTGATTATTATGATTTTACTATTCTCTGCTTCCGCGCTAAGCAGAAAGTTGCTCTTATTGCAGCTCGTACTAGCATAATCGCCGTTAGTCAGGATACTTATTTTACAATGTTACTTAATATTTGTATATGTCTTTTTTATCTCGTATCATGAGAGTCAATTTTGCTTGCGGGATATTTTTGCGCGAAGATGCGCTAGTTTTTGTAAATTTTGATTGGTTTATACCTATACTTTTAAGATAAATTGTTTACCTATCATCATTTTGAGACTATAGTTAATTTGGATAATCTTTAAAAATTATTTATGTAGAAATTATTGTGAAATAGAATATTTACTTTATAAATAATCCCTTTGCTATGAATAATATTTACTGAGTTTTCGTTATTGCCTATATTGTAAATGCCAGACTTCTATCGGGGCTCGTGTCAGGGTGACCTGCATTTTGAGCGTGTTGGATGTGTTTCGCGATATTGTGATAATCAAATATAAGTGGCGGAGTAGTGATTTCTCTGCACGGATCGTAGTAATCGCAAGTTTATGTCGAGTTTTTAGTTGTAGTTCGTTCATCAACACAAACAATAAAAAGAGATTGAGCTTCATCATTTGAAAGCCACTTTAACTATTGTGGCATTTTATTGCTTTAAATTCTGTGGTAGAATGGGTGTTAGTCTGCGAATAAGAGCAGCGAAAGTGTATAAATAGCAGCCCTAAATCAAGAATCTTATATTTAGGGTAAGATTAAAGTTGATCGTGTGCAGACTATTTCTTTTCTTTATTACTAATTCTTCCACTTCAAAAGGTCTACTTTTCATAATAGGTAAAAGGATTCACACAGTCATTATATATATTTTATTATTATGATTAATTTCATATTTATATTTTTAATTTTATATAACTATTACAGTTTGATATTTACCATTGTTACTTATTTGATTGTAAGATTTTATTAATTGGGTTTATATAATAGTAATAGTCTATATTTACTTAATTTAATGTAAATGTTTGATTTTGTAATTGAAAATAGATAATATTAATATATTAATATATTAATTATATTATATACTTATATAATATTAATTATATTAGATATAATTATTATATTAATTATAAATATATAGATAATTAATATTATTATAAATTAATATATATATATATTATTATTATATTGTATTATCTTATTAAATATATATATATATGATTTTAATTAATATTATTTTAAGATATATTATTAATTTACATATATATATAAATCCATTAAATCCACATAAGATCTATTTTAAATTTAATCTATATATACGTTAACGAGCTTATATATTTATTGTTCTAAAATAATAATCATTCAGTTATTTTCTTAGAATTTTATTTTAAATTTTTATAAATCATAACTAATAGTATATAATATTAATATATTTAAAAGAATACATTTTTAATAATTTTCTCTCTTAAATATATATTACTATATATATATTTAATTATAAATTATTTACTAATAAATTATATTATATTAAATCATTATTTTATTAATTTGTATTACAATTAAGGAATTTTGATCTTGTAAATACAAATCATAGGATAAAAACCTACATAGAGATTAAGTTATGCTGTTATGTTGCTTATTTTATTATCATTAATATAGATCGGTGAAATTTTGAATGTATTTTAAATCATGTTATATTATAGAACTGTGGAAATTATGGTCAAATATGCCTATTTTGAATTATTTTGTAACAATCATAGAAAGTCAGACCCATTGGAAGATTAAAACCTAGCTCTCTTAATAAAATAAATATAATTATTTGATAGTCCATATTATATATATATAAATTAATTTTTGAGCAATAATGGTTAAAATGAGTAAGCTGAATTAATAGATCTGATCTTATATTTTTTATGTGATAATTATCTTTTTACGAATTATATTTTATTTGGCTAGTGTTATTGTTCCAATATATGATATTACATCTGCTTTTGTACAAATTATTAACTCTAATAGAAGGCAATATTATTGTAACTAAGTTATATAATGAGCATAATAATAATAATAATTGGTTAAGATGCTTTCTTTATCAAATTTGATAGATATTCTCATGTGATTGATCTAGCGGTTTCTATTTACTTTTCAAGAGATTTGGGTGACAACTTAAATAGGTGATGTATAGTATATGACAATTAATATAAATATTAATTTATAATATTAATATAATAATTATTAAATTATATAATTTATAATATTAATAATAATTAATATAATAAATTAATATATATATATAAAAATTATATATAAATATATAATAATAAATATATTAATTAAAATTAATATATTTTTTTTATAGCAGTATATTTATTTTTATATACATCCTATTAATATTTTACCATATATACTCTGTTTACTCTTTATTTCTAGAACTTTAGTAATGTGAAACTGAAATTTTATAATATTATATATAATAATATATATATATATATATTATATATTAATTTATATATTATATATAATATATTATATTATATTAATATATAGTTATATTATATATATTATATATTTATATTATATATATAATTTATATAATTATATATATATATAGTATAATAGTATATTATTATATATTTTACTTCTTAATTATTATATTATTATGTATATTATTATTTATAATTATTAATATATATATATATTTAAATATAATATAATGATTAATTATTGTATATATATATATTATATATAGTGTATTATAGTCTTATATATTTAATATATATATTATTGTTTAATAATTGTTTATTTATTAATTTATATATATATATTTTAATATTATTAATTATATATATATAATTTTATATAATGTTTATTATTTATATGTAGAGATATAGTATAATAAAGTTCTAAGAATGTAATGGGCATTTGGCTGGGATATAATATGGTTATTTTATGGTATATTTATGTGTAAGTATTATGTATAGTATTATTGTATTATATTATTAGGTATATATTATATTATGCGATCGAGTCATAGGGATTAGGGTTCGATTTTTCTATTCTGATTCTAGTTTATCTAGTCAAGTTTATATGTTACTTTGTGAAAATTAGGTCAAATATGCGCTCCTGCGTAGATCTATTGATTAATTAAAGATCAATTTTTAAAAAAGAAAATTAGTAAAAACATGAAATGTTTTTAATATTTTTTTGCAATGTTTATACAAAGAACGTATTTTCGCGTTACGTTGATCCAAAATGTGTTCCAATATGACTTTAATCGCTTAATCAATAGATCACAGATGACAAGGTAGGGTGGGGAGTGTGGCTGATTAGCGTTTGATCTATCGAACTATTGATTAATTGATATTTTTAATAAAATTTAAAAATATATTCGCTTTTCCCTATTGCATCTGCGGACTCACGAGAAGGTTTAGCACCAGTTCGCCATTGTAACAGCTCGTAGAGGGTTGAGACCAATTCATTCGATCTCAGAACCCATCATTACATAGGGTTCGATGTAACATACATTGTGCAAGTCAAAAGCAAGTTTTAGATTCAAGCACCGCCCTACACTTCTCAGCTCCCACTCAGCCTACATTCTTACTCCGCTCAGGGGTCGGACCGACTCCTTCTAGGACTTCGACTCCAAACTTTCTCTATTATGAACTCTGTGGAAAGCTTTGAGCGGGGCTGCAGTCCCCTACGGACGAAACATGGATACGTATGCTTCTCTGCGACGAAGTTAAGGCATCCAAAGAGGGGGATACCAAGTTTTGGGGTGGGATACAAGCTCTCTAAAACCGGGGTTCAATAGGTAGAGCGAGAGAGTTGCATGACAAGGGCCCGGGTTTGATCCCTACTCCGGATCCTAGGTAGAAATTACCTAAAGAAGTTCCCTTACTTGAATGGGACAATGCCTGTGAGGTGAACTTTTTATAAAAAAAATAGAAGGGATAAATTTATTATAACATGTTAACCAAAATTAGTCCACTACTAGTGAGTTGGGAGTAGTAGGGCCCCAACCGCGTCGTCACCGTTTTTCTCGAAGACGGTTTGAGATATCGTAATAAAACTTTGTATATGGGCTATTGAGGAGTTAAACTGATCACAGGCGAGTTTTCAAGTCGCTAGGTTGATTCTAGGGGGTACCTCCCCCCGAGGATTGAGGCGAAATTATGTGTTTAACGCCGTTCTTCTCCTTTCGATTCTGTGTATAATTATCTACCCGGGTCACGCTGGCTCGCCGATTCGATCTTATCAGTGATAACTGATAAGAACACGTGTTTTTTACTAATAAGGTAATGGGTTTGTCATGTTATTTCGTAATTATTTTTTATTTTTTATTTATTTTTATTTATTTATTTTTATTTTTATTTTTTTATTTATATTATTATTATTATTATTATTATTATTATTATTATTATTATTATTATTATTATTATTATTATTATTATTATTATTATTTATTTCCATTTTATTTCTTTATTATTGTTTATATATATTTTCATCTACGTCAGTGCCAGCGTCGTTCCTGTCGCACCACACCGCACCGCACCGACCCCTATATATATATATATATATATATATATATATAATATATATATTATATATATATATATATATATATATAATATATTATATATTATATATATATATATATATATATATATATATATATATATATAGTATATATATATAGTATATATATATATATATATATATATATATATATATATATTATATATATAGTATATATATATATATATATATATATATATATATATATATATATATATAATATATAATATATATATATATATAATATATATATTATATAATATATATATATATATATATATATATATATATCTATATATATATATATATATATATATATATATATATATATATACTCGTATATGGCCCTCGCATGGTTAACCCCGACCAACTCAGCCCCGCATAGCTCCGCACCGCACCTCGTAAAAAAATCGAATCCCGTAGGGATTCGATTTTTACTCACTATGACTACTATTATTATTATTATTATTATTATTATTATTATTATTATTATTATTATTATTATTATTATTATTATTATTATTATTATTATTATTATTATTATATTTTTATTATTTTATTATTTATTATTAACACATAGTCCCAAAACCAGGGATATTGACGTAGAACGATGAAACTTGGTATACAGTCTTCTTAGGTTGTATCTTAGGTGTAGAAAGGGGGGAAAATGACTGCGGGTGCCCCAGAGGGGTACTGGTCCACCAAACCTGAAATATTGACATAGATACAACGAAACTTGGTATACAGCCTTCTTAGGGTGTATCTTAGATTTAACGAGTAAAATGACCGATATTATTATTATTATTAACACGTGGCCTCAAAACCTGAAATATTGACGTAGAACGACGAAACTTGGTATGCAGCCTTCTGAGGATGTATCTTAGATGGAACCGAGGAACATGACAGAAGGGACCCCAGTGGGGGTTACTGGCCCCCAAACCTGAAATATTGACGTAGAACGACGAAACTTGGTATACAGCCTTCTTAGGATGTATCTTAGGTGTAACCGAGGTAAAATGACCGAGGGGACCCCATTGGGGGCTGCTGGCCCCCAAACCTGAGATATTAACATAGAACGATGAAACTCGGTATACAGCCTTCTTGGGATGTATGTATCTTAGGTGTAACCGAGGTAAAATGACCGAGGGGACCCCATTGGGGGTTACTGACCCCCAAACCTGAAATATTGACATAGAACGATGAAATTTGGTATACAGCCTTCTTATAATGTAACATCGATACAGAAGGGGTAAAATGACACTACGTCCCCATGGTGTTGGGGCTGTACCCCTCCAAAACTTTGGAAATTGACATAGAACGATGAAACTCGGTATACACCCTTCATATATGGTATCCTCGATACAGAAGAGGTAAAATGACACTAAGCCCTCATGATGTGGGGGTTATGCCCCAAAACTTTGTAAATTGACATAGAACGACGAAATTTGGTTACATCTTTCTTAGGATGTAACATCGATACAGAAAAGAAAAAAAAATTTAAACAATTTAAAAAAAATAAAATAAAATAATTTAAAAAAAAAAATTTAAATAAGAAAAATATAAACAATTTTTTATCCTTTTTAAGTTTATAACTTAAAAAATTTACGTTTTAATATAAATCAAACCACCCTCCCCGGCTCCCCCCGGCTCCCCCGCCTCCCCGGCCTCCCCCAAAAACCCACCCTTCCCACCCTCCCAGCCTCACCGCCCTCCCCAGCCTCACCGCCCTCCCCACCTATGATCTATTGATCCATTGATCTATTGATCTATTGATTCATGTCATATTTTGTATAACATAACACAAAACTTTCATTTATTTTTGTTTTATATGCTTTAAACAGTTTGTTTTTACTAAAATTTTACGCTTTTCATGTTTATAACTTAAGAAATTTGTGTTTTTACATACCCTAAAGCTGTAAATCAGTAAATCAATAAATCAAACCACCCGCCCCTCCCCCTCCCTACCCCAGCCCTGAATATTTCTACATTAACATAGTAATATTTAACAAAATTTTATCATAACCTTGTCTAACTTTCATACTGATCAATGAATATATGCTAACGTAACAAAGTTTTCACATCAATAATGCTAACATGTCATAATCAGAACTATGAATAAAATGTACAACGACAAACCTAACACGCTTTAAGAACGAATAAACTGCTAACATTAACAAAGTTCATAATTAAAAACAGTAAAGTAAGTAACATTGGGCGCAGAACGTAACCTACTCACACTTTTTCTAACGTATCATGGATATTTTTACATTATCATAGTAATATTTAACAAAAATTTATCATAACCCAACCTAATTATCATGCTAATCGATGAATATAGGCTAACGTAACAAAGTTTTCACATCAATAAAACTAACATATCATAACCTGAACTACGAATAAAATGTACAATTACAAAACCTAACATACCTTACGCTCGAATAACTGCTAACAGATAACAAAGTTCCATATTTAGCAACAGTAAAGTAACTAACAACGCATAAAGAACGAACAGGTACGAAGCTGGTGCGGTAAATATTCATTTAACAAATCAGTATTGCGCTGTGTTTGTTTATTTATTTATTATATTTTATTTATTTTTAAAAAACTTTATTTATTTTTAATTTCATTTCTTTAAAACATTTTGTTTTTTTTAAAAAAACTTTTATTTATTTTTAATTTTATTTCTTTAAAACTTTTTGTTTTTAAAAAAAAAACTTATTTATTTTTAATTTTATTTCTTTAAAACTTTTTGTTTATACTAAAAATTTTATTCTTTTTATGTTTATAACGTAAAAATTTAAATTTTTATGCACTAAAGCAAGTAAATCAGTGAATCAGTAAATCAAGCCACCCATCCCGCCTCCTCCCCGTCCCAACCCTGATCTATTGAGGTATTGATCTATTGATCTAATGATCTTTTGATCTATTGATTCAAATCATATTTCGGGTATCATTTTGGATAAACATAGCAAAAAATATGTTCTTTTTATACTAACCCCCGATTATATGTTGACATAACAAAGTTTTCACATCAATAAAGCTAACATAACATAACCTGATGTAAGAATATAATGTATAACATCAAACCTAACATACCTTAAATACGAATAAACAGTCAAACATTAACAAAGTACCATACTTAAACAACAGGAAAGTTACCACGTTGCATTACCAGACCGATACCCTATTCACAGCTTTTTCAAAACATATCGTCTAACATATCAATGTTATTTTACAATAACATAGTAACATTTAACGAAAATTTATCATAACCTATCCTAATTATCATACTGACCAACGAATATATGCTAAGTAACAAATTTTCACATCAATAAAGCTAAACATAACCTGAACTAAGAAGATTATGTACAACGACAAACCACATCTTAAACATAAATAAACAGTTAAACATTAACAAAGTTTCATACTTAACAACAGTAAAGTAACTAACATTGCATACAGAACGTACCCTATTCACACTTTTTTTTCAAACATATCTCTAACATATCACTCTTATTTTTACCTTAACATAGTAACATTTAGCAATAATTTACCATAACCTACCCTAATTATCATACTGGCCAACGAATATATGCTGACGTAACAAAGTTTTCACATCAATAAAGCTAACATATCATAGTCTGAACTAAGAATATAACGCCCAATGACAAAACCTAACATACCTTACGCTCGAATAAACTGGTAACAATAACAAAGTTCCATACTTAACAGCAATAAAGTAACTAACAATGCATAAAGAACGAACAGGTACGAAGCAGATGTGGTAAATATTCATTTAACAAATCAGTATCTCTCTGTGTTTGTTTATTTATTTATTTATTTATTTATTTTTAATTTAATTTCTTATAACTTTTATTTATTTTTAATTTAATTTTTTTTAAACTTTTTGTTTTTACTAAAAATTTTATTCTTTTTTAAGTTTTATAACCTAAAAAATTTACATTTTTACATACACTAAAACAGTAAAACAGTAAATCAATAATTCAAACCACCCACCCCACCATCCCCAACCCATCCATGATCTATTGATCTATTACGATAACAGCTAACATAGCAAAGTTTTACCCACAGTAAAGTTAAACTATGAATATAACATACTTAACAGTATTGATCCAAGTCATATTTTTTTTTAGTAAAATTGTAATGTTTTACATACCCTAAATCAGTAAATCAAACCATCCACCCTACCCTCCATACCATCCCGCTCTTCCATGATCTATCGATCTATTGATCTAATGATTCAAGTCACATTTCGAGTATCATTTTGGATAAACATAACATAAAAACAAGTTCTTTATACACTGATCAACGAATATATGCTAACGTAACAAAGTTTTCACATTAATAAAGCTAACACAACACATTCGGTCTAAGAATATAATGTACAACAACAAACCTAACACACCTTAAGCACGAATAAACGTTAAAATTAACAAAGTCCCACACTTAACAATAGTAAAGTAACTAACATAGTATACAAAAAAAAACCCGTAACCTATGCACAGTTTGTCAAGCATATCTCTAACATAACAATGTTAATTTTAGAATAACATGGTAATATTTTAAAAAAAAAAAATATCATACCTTCTGATTTTCCCACGATCAAGCCGAATATATGGCTAACGTAGCAAAGTTTCACATTATTAAAGCTTACATAGCATCATCTGAACTATGAATATAATGCACAACGACAAACCTGACACACCTTAAACATGAAAAAACTGTTAACGTTAACAAGGTTCCACACTTAACAACAATAAAGTAACTAACATAGCATAAAAAGACGTAACCTATTCACACTTTGTCAGGTATATCTCTAACATAACAATGTTAATTTTACATTAACATGGTAATATTTAACAAAAAAATTTATCCACAACAGTTGGCTAAGTTATGTATTACTGATCAAGAATATACTCTAACGTAATAAAGTTCGCACATCAATAAAACTGACATATCATAACAGAACTTTAAGAAAATAATTGTACAACGACAAACCTAACACAGCTTACACACGAATAAACTGTTATTAACAAAGTTCCACACTTAATACCAGTAAAGTAACTAACATTGCGTGCAAAAACTTAACCTATTCATACTTTTTTCAAGCATACCTCTAACATATTAACGTTAATCTTACATTGACGCAGTAATATTTAACAAAATTGTTTCATATCCTTGTCTAATTATCATACAGACCAACGAATATATGCTATCGTAGCATTTTTTTTTACATTAGCATAGTAATATTTAACAAAAATTTATCATAACCTTACCTAAAATATCATTTAATCCCAAATATAATTGCAAACAAACAAAGTTTTATCCAAAATAACATAAAAATAACAAAGTTTTAGCCACAAATAACATAAAAATAACAAAGTTTTATTCAAACATAACATAAAAATAAGTTCTTCGAATAAAATATCATAGTAAAGTGTAGTAGTTTACCGATTTTAAAGCAGTAAATCAGTAAATCTGTAAATCAAACCACCCGTCCCATAACCCGCACATCCCTATCCACCCGTCCATGACCTTTTGATCTATTGATCTATTGAATCAGGTCACATATCGAGTATCATTTCGGATAAACATAGCACAAAAATAAGTTCTTTATCCACTAACCAACAAATATATGCTAACGTAACATTGTTTTCACATTAATAAATCTAGCATAGCATTACCAGAACTAAGAATATAATGTACAATGACAAAACCTAACACACCTTACGCACGAATAAACTACTAACATTAACAAAGTTCCATACTTAACAACAGTAAAGTACCTAGCACATTGTGCAAAACGTAACCTATTCACACTTTTTTAAACATATCTCTAGCATATCAATGTTAATTTTACATTAACATGGTAATATTTAAAAAAAATTTAGCATAACCCTGTCTAATTATCATACGGACAACGAATATAATGCTAACGTAACATATTTAACAAAAATTTAACATAACCCTGTCTAATTATCATACTGACACCGAATATAACGCTAACGTAACACTTTTTTACATTAAACATAGTAAAATTAAAAAAAAATTCATCATAACCATGCCTGAATATTAAAATCCCAACAAATAATTGCAAACATAACAAAGTTTTATCCAAACATAACATAAAAAAGCAAAGTTTTTCCAAACATAACATAAAAACAAGTTCTTTGAATAAAATATCATAGTAAAGTGTAATAGTTTACTGATTTTAAAGCTGTAAATCAATAAATCAGAAATCAAACCATCCGTCCCTCTACACCCCTCCCCACCCACCCTTCCATGATCTATTGATCTATCGATTCAAGTCATAGTTCGAGTATCATTTTGCATCAACATAACATAAAAAATAAGTTCTTTATACACCGATTTGTTAAAGGAATATTTACCACATCAGCTTCGTACCTGTTCGTTCTGTATGCATTGTTAGTTATTTTATTGTTGTTAAGTATGTAACTTTGTTATTGTTACCAGTTTATTCGAGCGTAAGGTATGTTAGGTTTTGTCATTGGGCGTTATGTTCTTAGTTCAGACTATGATATGTTAGCTTATTGATGTGAAAACTTTGTAACGTCAGCATATATTCGTTGGCCAGTATGATAATTAGGGTAGGTTATGGTAAATTATTGCTAAATGTTACTATGTTAATGTAAAAATAACAGTGATATGTTAGAGATATGTTTGAATAAAAGTGTGAATAGGGTACGTTCTGTATGCAATGTTAGTTACTTTACTGTTGTTAAGTATGAAACTTTGTTACTGTTAACTGTTTATTCGTGTTTAAGATGTGTTAGGTTTGTGGGTGTACATTATATTCTTAGTACAGGTTATATGCTAGCTTTATTGAGGTGAAAACTTTGTTACGTTAACATATATTCGTTGGTCAGTATGATAATTAGGTTAGGTTATGATAAATTTTCGTAAATGTACTATGTATTGTAAAATTAATATGTTAGGGATATGTTTGAAAAAAGTGTGATAGGGTGGGGCTGTATGCAACGTCAGTTTACTTTCCTTGTTAATTATGGTTACTTTGTTAATTGACTGTTTTTTCGTATTTAAGGTATGTTAGGTTTGATGTTATACATTATATTCTTACATCAGGTTATGTTATGTTAACTTTATTGATGTGAAAACTTTGTTGTCAACAGATAATTGGGGTTAGTATAAAAAGAACATATTTTATGCTATGTTTATCCAAAATGATACTCGAAATATGATTTGAATCAATAGATCAATAGATCATTAGATCAACAGATCAATACCTCAATAGTTATACTAATAGATCAGATCAATAGAGCAGGGTTGGGACGGGGAGGAGGCGGGATATGTGGCTTGATTTACTGATTCACTGATTTACTGCTTTAGTGCATGTAAAAATGTAAATTTTTTACGTTATAAACATAAAAAAGAATAAATTTTTTAGTATAAACAAAAAGTTTTAAGAAATAAATTAAAAATAAATAAGTTTTTTTTAAAAAGCAAAAAGTTTTAAAGAAATAAAATTAAAGAAAATAAAAAAACAAAAACAAAAAAAAAACAGAAAGTTTTAAAGGAATGAAATTAAAAATAAACAAAGTTTTTTAAAAATAAATAAAATATAATAAATAAATAAACAAACACAGCTCAATACCGATTTGTTAAATGAATATTTACCGCACCAGCTTCGTACCTGTTCGTTCTTTATGCGTTGTTAGTTACTTTACTGTTGTTAAGTATGGAACTTTGTTATTGTTAGCATTTATTCATAGCTAAGGTAATTAGGTTTGTCATTTTAGGTTGTATTCGTAGTTCATTTGATGTTAGCTTGATTGATGTGAAAACTTTGTTACGTTAGCCTATATTCATCGATTAGCATGATAATTAGGTTAGGTTATGAAAAATTTTTGCTAAATATTACTATGATAATGTAAAAATATCCATACGTTAGAAAAAGTGTGAGTAGGTTACGTTCTGCCAATGTTAAGTAGGGTACTGTACTGTTGTTAAGTATGAACCTTTGTTATTGTTGTTAGCAGTTTATTCGAGCTTAAAGCGTGTTAAGTTAGTCGTTGTACATTAGTATTCTTAGTTCCTCAGATTATGACATGTTAGCATTATTAATGTGAAAAACTTTGTCGCATTAGCATATATTTCGTGGTCAGTATGATATTAGGTTAGGTTATGAGAAAATTTGAATCGTGGTTACTATTGTTAAATGTTGAATTACACGATATGTTAGAGAGCTTGAGAAAGTAGTGAATAGGTTACGTTTTTGTATGCTATGTTAGTTACTTTACTGTTATTATGTGTGGAACTTTGTTAATGTTAAAAGTTTATTCATGCATAAGTTATGTTAGGTTTTGTCGTTGTGCGTTATATTCGTTGTTCAGCTGATGCTATGTTTGCTTTATTGATGTGAAAACTTTGTTACGTTAGCATATATTCATTGATCAGTAGGATAATTAGACAAGCTTATGATAAAATTTTGTTAAATATTACTATGTTAATGTAAAAATATCCATGATATGTTAGAAAAAGTGTAAGTAGGTTACGTTATGCGCTTAATGTTAGCTACTTTACTGTTGTTAAGTATGGAACTTTGTTAATGTTAGCAGTTTATTCGTGCTTAAAGCGTGTTAGGTTTGTTAGTTCTGATTATGACATGTTAGCATTATTGATGTGAAAAGTTTGTTACGTTAGCATATATTCATTGATCAGTATGATAATATAAATAATTTTTTGATTAAAATTTTGTTAATTAAAATAAAAATAGATCATGGAAGGGTGGGTAGGGAGGGGAGGGGTGGGTGATTTGATTTACTGATTTACTGATTTACAGCTTTAGGGTATGTAAAAACACAAATTTCTTAAGTTCTAAACATGTAAAGCGTAAAATTTTAGTAAAAACAAAAACTGTTTAAAGCATATAAAACAAAAATAAATGAAAGTCCCACCCCAATGATACTCCAAATATGACATGAATCAATAGGTCGGAAAATTTTTCCAAAATTTTTGGTGAATCAATAGATCCCAAAATGGATCAATAGATCATAGGTGGGGGAGGGTGGGGAGGGTGGGGAGGGTGGTGTGGTGTGGGTGGTGAGGCCGGGGAGGAGGGGGAGGCTGGGGAGTGTGGTTTGATTTATATAAAAACGTAAATTTTTTAAGTTATAAAGTTAAAAAGAATTTAAAAAAATTTAAAATTTTTTAATTTAAATTTTCTTTTTAAATTTTATTTATTTTTTAAAAATTTTTTTTAATTTTTTTAAAAAATTGGTTAAATTTTTTTTCTTTTCTGTATCGATGTTACATCCAAAGAAAGATGTATACCAAATTTCGTCGTTCTATGTCAATTTACAAAGTTTTGGGGCATAATCCCCACATCATGAGGGCTTAGTGTCATTTTACCTCTTCTGTATCGAGGATACCATATATGAAGGGTGTATACCGAGTTTCATCGTTCTATGTCAATTTCCAAAGTTTTGGAGGGGTACAGCCCCAACACCATGGGGACGTAGTGTCATTTTACCTCTTCTGTATTGATGTTACATTATAAGAAGGCTGTATACCAAATTTCATCGTTTTATGCCAATATTTTAGGTTTGGGGATCAGTAACCCCCAATGGGGTCCCCTCGGTCATTTAGCATCAGTTACACCTAAGATACATCCTAAGAAGTCTGTACCAAGTTTCGTCGTTCTACGTCAATACTTCAGGTTTGGGGGCCAATCACCCCCCTCTGGGGTGCCCACGGTTATTTTACCCCGGCTGCATCTAAGATACATCCTCAGAAGTTTGTATTCTGAGTTTCATCACCCTACGTCAATATTTCGGGTTTGAGGGGTCAGTAGCCCCCAAAGGGGTTCCCTCGGTCATTTTACATCTGTTACACCTAAGATACATCCTAAGAAGGCTATATACCAAGTTTCGTCGTTCTACGTCAATACGTAGATGAAAAATATATATAAACAATAATAAAGAAATAAAGTGGAAATAAATAATAATAATAATAATAATAATAATAATAATAATAATAATAATAATAATAATAATAATAATAATAATAATAATAATAATAATAAAAATAAATAAATAAAAATAATAAAAATAAAAATAAATAAATAAAAATAAATAAAAAACAAAAAATAATTACGAAATAACATGACAAACCCATTACCTTATTAGTAAAAACACGTGTTCTTATCAGTTATCACTGATAAGATCGAATCGGCGAGCCAGCGTGACCCGGGTAGATAATTATACACAGAATCGAAAGGAGAAGAACGGCGTTAAACACATAATTTCGCCTCAATCCTCGGGGGGAGGTACCCCCTAGAATCAACCTAGCGACTTGAAAACTCGCCTGTGATCAGTTTTACTCCTCAATAGCCCATTTACAAAGTTTCATTACGATATCTCAAACCGTCTTCGAGAAAAACGGCGACGACGCGTTCCTACCTTTGTTGTTCTCAATCGTCTCACCAATCTTAACTAAACTAGTAACGGGAGAGTGAAGTCTAGATAAAAATATGAAGAAAGTCTCCCTTAATCTTGTCCAGATCAGTATCTAAAGGC
>JABUQX010049002.1:0-2500 GCA_015478945.1 Trachelipus rathkii | reverse complement strand
TATATATATATATTATATAATATATTATAGTAGCAATATATAATACGATAGTAATAATAAAATAATAATAATAATAATAAAAAAAAAAAAAATAAAATAAAAAAATAAATAAATAAAATAATATAAGTCAACAACCAAACCGAAAAGTAATAAACACAGGAAAATTTGATAAAATATATAGTAACTATAATGACAATATATAAACTAAATAAAAAATAACCTAGATAAGTATAGACTATAAATATACTATATAACCAATATAAATAGGGTATATATATATTATAATATATTATATTATATATATATATAACCCAAGTATCACTAAAGCTATATATAGTACAGATAACATAAGAAATATATATATATCAAATAGGATATAATAATAAATCAGTAGCAAGTATCCAAATAATCTATATATACAATGGAAAATAAGGCATATAAACTTAAAATACTAAATATATATAGACATATATGTTATTCCACAATGTTAAAAATCGAACATATATGAACTACAACCCTATTTCGATACGGTCTCCTTACAGGTGTCTAAATGACCACAAACTCATGAGCCACCTAGCCCAAATATTAGAATATAGAGTAATGATAATATATATAATACAAAAACGAAAGAAGAATGAATCATATTGGAATATATACACAAGATAAAATGATAAAATTCATAGATAAAATATAATACAATCGATATAGAATATATAAAGATATTAAATATAGAGATATAAATATATAAATATAGATAATTATATATATATATATATAAATAATATATAATATATATATGATATAAATATATATAAATATATATAGAAATATAATAATTAAATATATATATATATAATAAGATAAAAAAAAATAAAAGATGAACATATTATAATAATAGATTAAAAAATATAAATATAGATATATATATAACCGTAGGAATTATAATAATATAAGTTAAGTGAAATAAATAGTTAAAATAAAATAAAAGGTAAAGATAATAATAAGATAGATGATAGAAAAAATATATATATCATAACACAAAGAAATGATCAAAATAACAAAAAGAAAACAAAAAAAGACCGGATATGATAAATATAATATACCGTAATGTAATATAGATAATACCGTTAATGGAGAGATATATATGATAGATTAGATGAATATATATATAAGATAGATACAGATGAGAATAGTAATCTGTAAATAGTAATATATTAGAAATAATAAATATAAAAATAATAAATAAATATATATATAAAGATAAAATTAATAAGATAAAAACTCAATAAATATAGTAAATATAAATATATATAAATATAAATATATAAATATTATATATATATATAATATATATATATATATAGATAGATAAATAATAATATATATATATAATATATATAATATATATAAATATAATATATATATAAAGATAAATATAAAAAATAATAGTAAATATAATATAATTATAATAATATAGTAATATATCATTGAGGATAAGGCAAGATATAGATAATTATAAAATATATATAAATAGATAATATATATACGAGTAATAAAATAAAAAAGGAATAGAGAATAGGATGAAATATATTAATAGAGATGAATATGAAATTAAGAACCATAGAAATAAGCTGAAATATAGAATATAAGATAATATATAAAATATATTATAGAAGTATAATATAGTTAAAAATTATCAAGTATATAAATATGAATAAAGTAAATAAATAATTACAGTGAGAAAAGTAAATAATAAAACAATAAAAATATATGAGTATATACTATAAACGATGGGTGGTAACCGTAGGCAGGAGGGGACATTCATTATAGAGAGGAGGAATAGAACAGAGCCAAATGAGTTAATGGCAATGATAATCATATAATAATATAACTAAAAAAGTATAAATAATATATAGAATAAATGGACTAGTAGTCTCACATGAAGTAATAAATATATAAGTACCCACGGCGGCTCAATAGAACTAATAATACTAGGTAATGTAGTAGCAGCCCTATAGTAGCGGTAGTTACCATATAAAATTATCATGATATAGATACCATCAGAAAATACCCCTAGCTACATATTATGTACTTCTAATATAATAAATAAGTAACAGTCATAGTACTACCGCCCCTATACGTCCCAAAACGCACAAGGACGCCCGCCATAGAGGGACGATCGCACATAAATATACCCATATAGGGTGTACGTGATGGTCAGCGCTAATAATAAGGCAGGTATATATATAAGCTAAGTTAACAAGCACTACAGTGACTGCAAACCATACTCATCACTAAACGGTTATATAGGTATAAATCCTAAAACGTACGTATCATCCTATATCATCTACGCCAAAAACTCAAATATATATACGTGGAGGCCCCAAATGTGTGAGAGGACAGGGAGTGAGGTCCTTGCACCAGGAACCTTGCAGGCGGCAAACTGGCAAAAAACTTTGAAGTGATTATATCTCTTTGCTCACAACTGATCAATAAGACT
>JABUQX010049001.1:0-12500 GCA_015478945.1 Trachelipus rathkii | reverse complement strand
CAATATATGGCTCTTCGTTGTTCTGTGGAGTGATTTAAGTTGTTTTATACGTTAAGTGCAAACAATATTCAGAAGCAGAGCAGTAGGACGAAATATATTAGAAGGTTATGTGTATTTATTAGAAATTTGAAACATTTACTTTAAATATTTCTTTCGAAAAAAGGCAATATAAAAAAATTGCAGTGTTATAAAAGTGAAATAGTTATTGATTTTAAACTTATTTTCATTTTAAGTAAATATATTTACATTAGTATATTAAAAGCAATTGGAAAAAGTTTAGTGTTATATAAGTAATACAGATAAATGATTTTTAAACTTTTCAATTTAATTACAATTTGGTTACTTTTGGAAATAAATTGAAATAAAGTAAAAATGAATTTTAATATAACTTACTTAAACCTCACAACAAATGAAATTATCTTTTTACGTTACTCCTGAAAAGATAACCTTATGAATAAATTTCAGTGTTGGTGCGTAATTTATAAAAGTGTTAATAATCATTAAAATGATTTATAAAAATACAAAATGTGCTAAAGCAAATTGTTCATGGCCTTTTCTTGATCGAAGGCTTTTGCCAAAAATTCTGATGTCGTTGCTAAATATTCTTCTAATGTCATCCATTCTTTTTAATGTGGCTGAAGGAAAGAAAGGTAAGGTTACTATTATAGATATTTATATATTATATATAAATATATATATTATATATATATATATATATATATATATATATAGTTAGTATATATTATATCCTATATATATATATATATAATATCATATATATAATATAATATAAGTATATTCTTAACCTTAGAGTTATATAATTTTTTTGAGTCAGATGTACAGGACTCACCACGGCTCACAGAGAAGCGGCTATATTGGGGCTGAAAAAATCAGCGCCATGGGAGGGCCCTGACATATATATATATATATATATAATAATATAGAATTATATATATATATATATATATATATTATATATAATATTATATTTATATATATATATAATATATATTATATATAAATATATATATGTTTCAAATGTCAAAGGAAAATTTGAATAGCGAAATGAATATTCAGATCAGATAAAAATAAAATAAAAACTAAATAAATGTATACCCTGTATTATAAATAGTTCTAAGATTACATAACAAAATCAAATGTTAGTAAAGAATATTCACTTCTTGAAGATTCAAGAAAAAATAGAGTTGCTGCTAAAGTGGGAAGATGCAGAAAAAGATACTGGCTTAATCTTTTCTAAGTATTTGGAACCGTAAAGTAGGGAAAAATGAGACGACGGTGAATAGGGTCCAGATTGGAACAATTAATAAGATATGTCGCCGAACAGATTGAGTGGTGTGGTGCAGGAAAAAACTTGCAAATGGTGATTCTCTATCCATGATAATGCAGATAATATATATATATATAATAGATATAATATATATATAATATATATATATTAATTATATATATATATTAAATATATATATATATATAATATATATAGTGATATATGTATATATAAATGTAAATATCAATAAATAGATATGTGAAAATATAAATTTATATATTAGAGGAAAGATAGATATTTATAATATTATATATATAATATATATATATATATAGATATATATAGAGGAGAGAGAGAGAGGAGAGAGAGAGACGAGAGAGAAGAGAGAGGACCAGAGACAGAGGAGCAGATTTAGATACTCCCTAAAAAGACAGAGAGAAGACAGAGACAGAGGACAGAGACAGAGACAGAGAGACAGAGAGACCAGAGAGAGACAGAGAGACAGAGAGGGACAAGGACAGAGGAGACAGAGAGACAGAGAGGACAGAGAGACAGAGAGACAGAGACAGAGAGTGAGAGAGGAAGAGAGAGAGAGGAGTCAGTAGAGCGATGAGAAGAAGAATAGACTTAATTTTAAAAGTAGCGTACAGGTTCGTTCAAAAATATTTTTTAAATTTTTAAATAATTCAACTAATTTTAAATTATTTTTTTTTTTTTTTCTTAAAAGATTTCATCGGAAATTGTTCTAATTTAAATAATTTAATTTAATCAATCAAATAATTTAATCAATATCAAAAATGATAATTATTGGATAATTTTTAAAGGTATGTATACTATTTATTATATATATATATATATTTAATATTATATATATATATATTAAAATATATATATTTTTATATAATAAAATATATATATATCATTTGATAATTTTATATAAATTATATATATATATAAGATATATATATATTATAGATATATATATATATATATTATATATATATATATATATATATATATAGATATTATATATATAATATAATTTTGAAACAGGAATGATAAAATAACTAATGTATTTTGGATTAGGTGGATAAATGAGGAGATTGAAAATAAAGAATTGTTGACGCCGACTGTCTTTTTGCATTGAATTATATTTTTAAAATTTTTTTTATTTTTCTTCATTTTCAATATTTTTTTATATTTTGTTTAATAATTTGTAAAAAATTTTTAGTTCTGATGAGGGGACCAAGGATATAAAAAGTCCCGAAACGTAAAGTTGATCTCATTTCGTTAGTTTCTTTAGCCTTTTTTCTTAGTTATTTTGAAAGGGTATGTTTTTTAAAAAATATATATATTATATATATAATATATTATATATATATATATATATATAATATATTATATATGATTATAATATATATATATATATAATATAATAATATACTATATTATATTAATATATATATATATTATATATATATACTATTACTACAGCTCACCACCACTCACTTCTTTTCAAGGAGGGGCCAAAAATAAAATATAGAAAAACCTACCCAAGCGCAGGCTTAACGCAAATTTCTCCGGTAAACGCAAAGTTGACTTTAAAAAGGGGAGGTTAAACCGTTGGGAGAAAAAAGAAAAAAAGGAGAAAAAAAAACAGAAGGAAGCAAGGAGTGTTCCCAGCTGAACAGAAGTAGCTGGGAAGAAAGAAGCACCACGGCGAACACGTCTTGGGTTTTCAATACTCATGCAATGTTTATGTAAGAGCATGGAACTCCTTTTGATACGAGGACGACGCAAGGGTGATGGAATGTGAGAAGTCATAGAATATGAAAAATCATAGGCAAAGGCTTTACTATTCAGTTGGAAATTATAGGAAAAGATATAGTTGGTGATACTAAGTTTATTTGAAAAAGAATCCCTGGCTAGCTATGTCTCAAACAGTAATAAAATGTTAGGTTGAGAGTTAGAGAGGTGAAATTTCTCAGATTCATGGTTAGCATGCAGGAAATGCACGTTGGCAAACTCAACAGAGAACCCCGCCTGCACCCACCCCCCACATGCATGCAGGAAACGCACGTTGGCAAAGTCAACAGAAAACCCCCGCCTGTGCCCACCCCCATATGCATGCAGGAAACTCACTTTGGCAAAGTCAACAGAGAACCCCCGCCTACGCCCACCCCCACCCCCACATCTACTCCCGACCAGTCATACGATCAGCCACTCACTCAAAAACTTTTCACGTTTACTCAATACACACACACACAAACACACACAAGCGATCGTATACTAACAAGATTACTAAAACTAATGTTAGAACTAAAACCCAAATTAAAAGTACCCTAAGGTGATGGTAACCTGCATTAAAACCATAAAATTAAATTTTAAAACCTTTTATTAAGAAAAAGAAATCTTTAAGCTAAAAATCGTAATTCATATATCTCTTATCTTAAGAAAGTGAAAAAGCAAATAAAATAAAAAAATAACATCTTAAAAATTCAATATGGAAAAATTTTCAGCGAAAATTAACATTTATTATATAAAGGCAGCAGATACTAAAAACACTAGGCAAGTAATAAACACTAAAACAACACTAGGGTATATTAAGTTTAAAAGGTTTTTTAAACATATATTATATATATTATAATATATATTAATATATATATATATACTATTATATATTATATATATATATATATATATTATATATTATATAGATATATATATTTATATAATATATATCTATATATATATATATATATATAAATATATATATATATATATATATTATATATATATATATAGATATATATACTATATAATACAATATATATATATATATATATATATAATTATATATATAATATATTATATATATATATAATATATATTATATAGATATATATTATAAAATATTACTAGAGACATATATATATATATATATATATATATATATATATATATATATATATATATATATTTATATATTCTTCTATGTGTGTAAATTAAATGGTCAAAAAGCTCTGTTCGTTCATATATATAATCAACATAAAATTTTCGATACAACTGTAATATCGACTCCGGAAAAAGTACAACACAAAAATTTGGGTCTCTTAAAAATTCATGAATTTTCTTCTTCTCGCAATCTCCCTCTAATTTAAAAAGTTTTAAGAAGGTTGTATGTCGCTTGTCCCTCTCTGCAATAAATATAGCATATCTAGGTTAATTTCACTCATGCAGCTATTTTTCAAAGGAAGGAATCTAAGGGTTATGAACTTTTAACTCTTTTTCTCTCACAAACTCTATTCGCTCTCTTCCCAGCCATTTCACTCTTGCTTCCCCTCACCCTATACTATTACTTTTACATGGGGACCTGTTCTAACGAAGTTTCTTAAAGAATATCTCCCCTCTTTGAAGGGACCCTATGAGGGAGTTTCTTCAACACAGTCCCATTTTTTCTATGTCTAATTCTCTTGCTTAGGACTTTTATTTTTCCTCCTATATGTTCTCAAGTCAGATTTTGACATCTCTTCCTACTGTATTCACAATGTTCTTTAAATTATATACTTTCTAACGAAGAATATCAGATTGTGTGAATCTCTAACCTGTGTTGATTTGATTTTCCATAATTATGTAGGACCATAAATAAATCAGCAAGAGAGTGTTTTAACATAGTAGTAAATAACTTATGATTCCTTTTCAACGGCAATTCTATGATTAATTAATTTGTTTTCTGGTTAATATTATAATTAATACTGGTGGCATAAAAAGTGATGGATGAGTTCTCTATAATTAATAAAGGTATAGAAAGGAGTTGCATTATAATTAGATTATAATTAGGATCATAACTAGGGCACGTATTGATGATATCATCCAGTATAAGTGGTAAAAATATTTATCTGAGATACTGCTAATAATGAATAGCCTCTAATTAAAAATTCCAACTATAGAAGTGGCGCTAATATCATGATTGTGACTATTTTTCTCTATTTAGTTCAAATTAGATAAATAATTTAATTTAGATTAATGTTCTTTTTTAGTAGGGGACTTAATTTCTTAATTGAACATGTACAAAGTTCCACCTCATTGGCTTGCCTTCCTTAATACGGGAAGCAAAGCCCTTGTTATTTTATTGGGAGCCGCTGCATTGCTTCGCGCACACGACACTGTGTCCGGCACACTAGGCTTGAACGGCCGATTGTTAATATTAATATATATGTAGGTTTAAAATATATTTTTTGTCACTAGCCTAACCTCCACTCTGCGACGCAAGGAATCCTGGACCTCGCACACTTTCCACCAATCAGAGTGTTATAAAACAGGAAAGGTTTAATGAAATCTCTTCTCATAAGTCTAATGATGATAAATATATCGTAAAATTTTTGCAAGCTTAAAATTAATTACAAAACTTACCTGACTTACTTTCTTCTTTACATCTAGATTATTTTCATTTTCTGAGTGAGCTACTTACCAGATTATTATATTATGAAGAATTAACTCGTAATCTGCTCATCCACTTTGGGATATACGTTAGGACACTCTTGTTTTAACCCACATAGGTAAGGTAGGAGTAGTATTATGCTCATGCTTTATAATCGCTCGCTAGATCACTAATTCTTATTGCATCATTATTTATTTAGTGGACTACTTACCAGCATTAAGCTTCATATTACTGGGCTCTTAGTTGCCAAATTTACTTTCATTATGTATTCGCTTCGCGGGTGTTTCGCTAGCTATTTGACATGATTAGGGCCTAGTTTATGATCTTGGATTCGAGAAGGCTGATAACTATTCGAAGGGGTATAACGGAGTTTCCTTCGACAGGAAGATTAAAAGTCTATGTGTTGTCTCAGACATTAAAAAATGACTTTAACACATATATCAACTTATTATAATTGCTATTTACTGTCAGTTTATGTGGTCGGTTTTCGAGATGTAATTTTGTGTGAGATTCTCTGTGACTCTCGATTGGTCAGTCGTGCTCGCGACATTATATCGACGCATATAGCTCTATTTGAATGTGCAGAACTCACCGCTAGAGTAAAACGTTGACATGCTGCCGCTCGCAGAATTTGATAGATCGCGAAGCGACAGTGATCAGGCACGTTGCCGATCTTTACGCAAATTGGCACTCTCTCGGAGATTTTGAGAATCCTGTTTGCTATTGAACATTTCACCCATACCCGGAACAGGCCGAGAATTTCGTGCACAGAAGAGAGGTTGCTTGGCATAAGTTGTGGTATCGTTAATCTTGCGCAGAGAGTTCTTTCTTAATGCAAGAATAGGTATAAGTTTAACTTCCAATTCTGGAAAGATTCTTATATTTATTAAACAGGTATTATCTTCGAGCTCGAAAATAAGTTATATATAAGGATTGAAGCGCTCTGCTGAAACGAGGATAAGTCATTAATATATATTAATATGATAATTATACTATTAAGAGGGTAATATAGTGAGGTTGTGCAAATTATATCTGAGTATCGGGAAATTTACTGGAAACTCACGATGATGTGTATTTATCGAAAATATACGAGTAAATTGGTAAATCAAGCGTGTGGGCGTTATTATGATTCCGGGAGTTAATTATTCATTAGTTATGAATTTTATTGATGATATATCTGTTATTCGATTTAAGCAGCAACTTATAGAAATAACGAATTAACTAGAATATCACCGGTGCACTGTGTCTGAGTAACCGAATATAAAGTCGACTAAAAACAGGAACCGTAATGACCCGCAGCTATAACCTGAAATGATAGTGATCGATAAATATATGTCTCTAAACACCCTACAATTTAGATATGAATTCTCTAGTAGAATCGCTTACCTGATAGTAGTTTACGCAATTCATCACCGGAAGAATACTAGAAGAATGATTTCTAGAATTCGTTCAGTCCGTCATTAAGAGCAGAGGTTGAGGACAAGGCAGAAGGCATGCTGATCGCAAATAACAGGTACGCGATCTTCAAGGAATGACGATGAGCAAGACTCAGAGAGGATAGAGATATGTTAGAAGAAAAGAGGTAGATATATGAGCAAAAAGTGATTGAGACTATAGACAGAACGAGAAAGATTTCGGAGAATTATAACAAAGGTTAGTGTATACCA
This sequence comes from Trachelipus rathkii, assembly GCA_015478945.1. NCBI lineage: Eukaryota > Metazoa > Arthropoda > Malacostraca > Isopoda > Trachelipodidae > Trachelipus > Trachelipus rathkii. Next base: position 5,104 of record JABUQX010049001.1, on the reverse strand, counting down.
CTGATGGATAGGACATAACTGGTAAAGCAGGCATCATCTGTCGTGCTCATTCTAAATCTTAAATAAGTATAATGATCGCTAGATAACTAGGAGTGGAGGTGCTATAGATTAAATAAGCGCTGATTATTAAACTTACGAGTTATTTCATGAAAAAGTAAAATGTAGACTTAATTGTATGTGGTATTATTTAATAGTATGTGGGTGGGATAAATCTTACTAGTTTAAAAATGATGTTTTTCTATTATTAGATTTAATTCTTGAGAAAATGTATCAAAGATGAAACATTAAAGGTTTATTTAATACTCATTTTAACAGTTTGATAGCGATGATTAGATACATCAACATATGAAAAGATTAATTCGAAGTTTTTAACGGAGCTAAGAAATTATTTTGATGAATAAATGAATAAATCTTATGGAGATTATATGATTAAATTGATGCTCATGAAGGATAAGAATAAGAAGATAAGGACAACTCAGCCGATTCGCAGTAGGACGGAGTAAAATATTTTTTTTATGTTTATCGAAAAAATAGAGGTCATCGAGACTGTATTTCAGAAATTTTTGTGAGCAGAGATATATGAACTATGATGAAGGTTTATCGTACAATATGCACGATGTAGTGGATGGGTTAATGAAAATAAAAACTAGCTTAATCGGGTCGGAAAAAATTGGCTTCCACTGTGCATCGGGTCGGGAAAAAGGGTGCTTGACGCCTGTATCGGTGACAAAGAGTGGGTCCCAAGTGATGGTCAGGATTGAGCTCAAAGAAAAACGTGCATATACAACTGGCTTCGGGTTTATCACAACAAAAAAAGAGTGTGTATATCGATGGCATTCAGGGTCACGAAACGTAGAGTTGCTTTTCGGGTCTCGTCTATGGATTTTGTACTTAAAACTCAGAGTGCTTACTACAACAGTCATCGGTTACAAAAAAAAGTGCTTTCCTCAACCTAGATACCATCGGCATTAATTTAAATAACAAGTGGTTATATACGTTTAAATCCTCGATTATAATTGCTTAAGAGTGTGAATATGCTATGTGTATAATTTATAAAAGGAGGAGGATTGTCGACTAAGTGCATTATGTTCTAAGTACGGCAGTTTTACATGGGTCTGAAATGGCGAGATGATGGTTGGGAGTGAAATGGAATGGAATACAAATGAGCCTTGTTCACAGTTAGGGTAGTCAGGACATTATTTGTTTGGTTTGACGAAGAGCTGGGTATTGTCATGACGCGAATCTAGGAATTTAGTGGCACCGAATGTTGCCTATGTCATATGACGTATATAAGACTCCGTATTCACACTGCTCCCTCGCTAGATACGTTTTTGGTGATAAGGAATGTGTTCGTAATTCCTGGGTTCGATGTTCACTAAGTTCTTGCGAAAACCTATTAGAAACTCTTTCCTTCGATGTAAATAAGAAATTATCGATGAAAAAGAAATTATTGGGTATAAAAAAAATAAAAAAATTTTTATTGCGATTTCGCGGAGATATAGATCTAACACATATACGAGGATTAACGTTCACATATGGAGGGAGCATACGGAAATTGCAACTGTGAAAATGATAAAACTATTTAAAGATGATTTTATGGTCCCATGGACTGTGTTGTAAATTAGTGGATCGTTATGAAAATCACCGACATAATCCTCTTTATTTAAAAACTAATTATCCGCATTGGTTTACGCTCGAGAGTACACAGTTAATGAAAACGGGCTCTCACAAATTCTTTATCGAATCGACTTCTTTTGCTGCACGTTCATCGAATGATCGGAATATAGTCTATTAAGAGATAATAGACATTTTTTATGTAATTCTGGCTTGTTTTTTCCTATTTTCGAAACACTATTATTTTAGTCATGTGATAAATAGCTGTGAGTTAGTTAATTAATATAGCGCATGGTTTAAGAGATTCAAATTAAATATTTATTTCGATAGTAATTGTTGGTACGGAATGTATCCATTAACGGAATTATACTGTCATGGTCTTTTTTTATTCATATGCATTCGTAATGATTCTCACTTTATCTTATAGACAAAACTAATACATTTAATAAAAGTTATTAAAACTCCTAACTTATTCTCATTCGCAAAACAAATGCATTACTTATTTAGATAGTTTTGTCTAGTGTCTTTATCACATGATATTTATCATTGGACGGGACTATTTGAGACAGCGGTCATTTTATATGTTAAAAATTAGGTCTGTTAACTTAATAACTACCCACCCACATAACTACTCTTATTCTTGTCGAGGAGACCAATATACTGAACACTGCCGGAGTCATAATACTACTAATTAAACATCCACTGATTTAGAATAACACATACAATAAACACATATAGAATATAGATAACATCGACACTATGACTGTAACATTACTGTATATGAAATTGGGATTGGTAACGAAGCTACTGGCAGACCAGGTTCTAACGAGAACGTTATATGCTGATTAAAATATAATATAATAAGCCTATCGTTCCAGGACATGGGAAGAAACAAAACAGCTGATATGTAGTTGCACCGTAAATCGAACGTAGATAATATTTTTGAGGAGTATCAATAAATCGATAGTCATCTACTAGCCATGTTTGAAGAAAGTAATGACTATAAATGAGATCATATGATGTCAAGTATAGTTATAATAATGCATTTTATTATATTTATTATTTATGGTTATTTAATCCAATCTTGCCTTTACTGATTATCTAAAATGTAAATGTATATAAAATATTAAGCTACTTTTATAGTATGCTTATCTTTAGAATAACAGTATAACTAATTTCTATATAAGGTCGTTAGTCTTCACCTATTTATGTGTGGCGTTGGGTAACCTTTCCGGAACGTGGGAGATGTCTAGTGGAACAAAATTTTATCCAGTTATATAAAATTTGCGAAAATTCCTTTTATGTTGGAAGAAGGGATAAAAATATAAAAACATAGTATTTTCAAAAAACAACAATCAATTAGTTAGATTAGTACGCGAAAGTTCGGGAACATTTTTTTGACATATCATGGGTTTATCTAGTCCACCATAGGGAGGATTTTTTTGGAGACTCACACATTTTCTGGATCTTGGTTGTAAAAAACTTTTATATCGTGGAAAATACATTTATAAAACAAAAATAATAAAAAAAACTTTTTCAAAATAACTAAATACTTTTATTATATATAGTTGTAAAACGAAATACTTCTCGAATAACTTTAGTATAGAATTCAATTTTTTATCGGGAAAAATTGGCGTGGTAAATAGTAAAGATAAAACACCAGAACCTGTCAAATTATGAAATCCGTCATTTTCGAAATCCAAATATATACACGCCTAAACTTTCAGATATATCTTCCTCCCGAGCTCCGATGTAAAAAAAAACGCCATAACAATAGGACATAAACTATCCTCTCATAATATAAATATAAATGTAGAATAAAAATTTATGAAATTTATTTTCTTTTAAGAACATAATAACATTTATTCATTTGGTACTAGTGCTAAATTACGATAAATACTTCATTAAAATTTAAATGTATAGTGACAATATAGGCATCTAATATTGCAAAAGTTTAGATATTATTATTTCGCCCTTAGTTTTTGTTTTAATTTTTAATAGGCGATATTTAAATAATAGGTGTAATCACACTCGCTATTTAACCCGCTCCACACTTTTAAATTATCCTGGTTAGGTACTTATTTAACTAACCTACAGAATTACCGAAATTTCTTCGTAATTTCTTCTTACTTTTTGCTTTAACAAACCCTACTAAATTAGGTCTTTTTATAAAGAATTTTTTTTCAGGAACGTATCCGGAAAATTTGCTACCTTTTCCTTCATTTCCAATTTTTATTTTCCTTCTTTTACATGTTGCTTCTATCCTGTTATATACGTGGGGGGGTTCTCTAATTTTTTGTATTAAAATAACGATTATATGTTAAAAAAACTGGTAATTTTCATAACATTCTTATTAGGAGGGATACCTGTGAACCGGAACAAAATTGTTCGTAGATAATTGTTTGGGTTCATTTACCTATAAGTAAAACTCACCCTGCAGCCTACACTCTATATTATAGGGGATGGGATGAAATGTTACCCAACGGATGTACGGGCTGCTAGGTGTTTAACCATACTATGATGTTGTTGCTTAGAAACAGAAACTGCTCTGGCCTACCACGCCAGACTCATATGTTACATAGAATAGGTATAAATTTAATATACTTATTGTTCAAAAATGAATAACAAGGGTTTTTTTAATAACAGTAGACACATGCCACAACAATTAAAAATAAACAAAATACACCTTCAGTTCCTTCGGTTTCAATATAGATTTTCTTTTGCTAAGTTCGTTGTTTATCTGTTTGTAGGTTCTGTAGTTTTTTTGTAGTTCTTTCTTCTTCTTCGTTCTTTTGTATTCTCTGTATGTCTTGGTCTCTCTTCTTCTGTCCTTTCTTCCTTACTTCTTCTTTCCTTCTCTTTCTCTTGATGGGGGCCTAGTGAAGCTCTCCCTTTCCTGTATCTTCATTTCGTGCGACTAGTATATTATATAATTATTATCATATAATTTATATATAATATATATTATATATATATATATAATATATATATTATATATATATATATATATATATATATAATATATTATCATGCCCACGATCACTTTCCCCTCAGAGTATAGGTTTAATTTGGTTTAATATGGTATTGATTTGATTGTCCATTTTGTCTAAAGGATTTTTTTTTGTTTAATGAGGGTGTTGATTTATGGGAAAAAGTTGAAGTTGTTTGTTTATGGTGGCCATGTTGGATTTTAATAATAATTTTTTAGGAGATAATAATAATATAAATAATAAATATAATAATAATAATATTAAATAATAGATAATAGTAATAATAATAAATAAATCACTAAATAATAATATAATAATATAATAATAATAAAATAATAATAATAAATAATAATAATAATAATAATAATAATAATAATATATTTTATTGCATTATTGATATTGCTTTGCTGAGAGTGAGGTAAAACCAACTATTTGATAATAGTGTAAATTTAGTTATCTGAGGGTCTTTTTTTTATTCTTTTTTTTATTTAAAAATTCAC
>JABUQX010049000.1:42500-71308 GCA_015478945.1 Trachelipus rathkii | reverse complement strand
CGGGATCCAACTCAAATCACCACAACCACCTCTTTTCCAACCTCGACCGTAATGAATATAGATTATTACAATGGATTATGTACCTTTTGAACTAGTATTAAAATTTCAAATATAGGAAGGTTGCGCTTGAGAAACTTCGATTTTCTGCCTTTTCTGCTGAGAGTTTATTATCTACTTTTCATCATATATTACAGATATTAAATGATACTGCTCTCACTTGGACACTAGTGGAGGAGCCCAGTATTTCTTGCAAGTTTTACCTAACGAGGGGTAAACATTTGTTTAAACTTTCCACAACTGATAGGTCGTCCTTTGTATCTAGTCGCTTTTTCTTGGTGATAGCTTATTCAAGCCATTTGCACATCTTTTGGTAATGCGTTGTGTCTCTTCATCACTACTGGACGTTAGAAATTCTTCCAGTGAAATCTGTGTATGATTTATTCTGTAGAAGTGTTGGTTCTGTAGAATTCGTTTTTTCCTTTTAATGGTGGCGATTAATAGACTGTCGGATTGAAGTTTTCAACTGCAACACAAATTGACGATTTAACTTGTTCTTATATTGGTTACAAAAAACTTGCCTTTATACCGGAGATCTAATTAAGTTGCAATAGTATGAAAGGTCATTAATTTACACAGATACCAAAGCGTTTTTCTAGCTCTAGTTTATTAACATCTTTTTCTTTTTAAACCGTTATCGTTTTTCATTTGAAGATGTTCAAAATTCTTCCTTAGCGTTTTTTAGAGCTGAATCCAGCGATCACAGACTCACGAGCTAGTGATACACGTTCGATTAAGCCGTATATCGTGGAGCACTGATTTTTATATTTTAGGCATCCCTAATTCCATGTGCACTCTGTTGACTCAAATTATTATGACTTCATGCTGTGAGATCATGAGTCACCATTACACATGAGTCGAGTCCATGTCTCATTTAAAGTTTGAGTTCAGATTCATCATCTTCAAGTATTGTATTATAAAATTCTTTATCAAATCTCGAACAATAAATATCGCGAACATTCGCAGGCTCCAAAGCGCGGAGTGACTTCGAGGTATTTCATATCCATCATCGGAATGCGGATGCGGATGTTAACTGCATCACTAAACTATTTATATATAATATATATATATATATTAATATATAATTATATATAATATTATATAGTATTATATTATTTATTTGGTAGAGTTTATATACTATATATATATACTATATATATATAATATATATATAAATAAATAATAAATACTATATACTATATATATTACATTATATATATATTATATATATATATATATTATTATAATATATTTATTGATAATTATAGAACATTATTAATCTCTACTATTTACTATATATAACGCCCCTACTGGGCTGTGGATTATATGTATAGTATACTAATCCTATATATATATATATTATATACTCTTATATAATACTATATATATATATTCACTTCACTTACGAGGCTATACCTGGTTATATATACTAAGACAATACCGCCGTGCGTAAATATGCTCCATTATAATACTATAGATAAACAGGTCATCGGAGCTCGCGCTAAATCCCCGCCCGCCTGCACAAAGTCTCCACCCCACTTGGTACGTCGTTAATAGTATATTATTACTATATATAATAAGCAATAATAATATATTTTTTATTTAAATTTGTACTTTTTTTTTTATGTGCATTCACGCAACAAATATGGTGTCTTTAAAAATTTTTTATTCGTATTTGATATCTATTTTACGCATTACTTTGTCCCTATTAAATATCGATTCCTCGAATTAAGTGAAAAATCGATATAGAAATATAATATCGATATCGATGTATTCGATAATCTGAAACGCATTTCAACAGTGTTCCTCATCCCTACACGAACGGAAAAAAAACGATTGTTATGGATTTCCGGACGGATCGTTATATTAATATTTTTCTTTAAAATATATGGGTAAAATACACGAAAACTCGTAAAAAACTTCAAATAATTTTTTAAAACCATTTTTATAAAATGTTTATAATTTTAAAATACTATGTACGTGAACTCGAGTCACTAATACTAAATAATTACCTAATTTTTTATAATTTGGCTTACTAAGCTGCATGTTAACTGAGTGACTAGGTCCAGTTTGTATATATTATTTAGCATACTGCATATACAATTATGGGGTTCAGTTATTTAATTGTATAATGTGAATTTGGATCCGAGACTGGCCACCCATTCAAAGGGAATGGAAATAGGCTTAATCTTTTAGATTGGGACAATCTTGAAAGCCTATAAAAAATTTTCATAACGTTTTTAAATTTGTATTGAAAATATAAACTTAAAATCTTAAAATATATATCAATTTGTAAAAAAAAAAAAAAAAAAAAAAAAAAAAAAAAAAAAGTAAAAAAAATTAAAAAAAAATTTGAGAATTTCTTTTTACCATATTTGTAAATTAAATCTTTATAGTTTTAATACAGTATTTACATGAACCCAAGTGAACACTGCTCCACAATTACCAAAATTATAATTACTTACACTCTATAAATCAAGACATGTGTGTCTGACGAACTTCCAAGTTTACTGTGCAGCGCGCGCTAAGCTCCCAGCAATTCTCTGACAAATCTTGTCTATATAGTGTTTTATTGCATCATTCAGGTCCTCACTAACATATGGCCTCCTCAGACATAGAATGCAAGGCAGCACATAATGCTTGTAATACCCTACCCACTATCCAACTATAATATTATCCCATTAGACTTCCTTTAGAACCAATCTATTACTAAAATATCTATCATCATTAATCTTAATCATAGCCTATACAATTTAACGGTAAATTTGAGAAATCTTAATAATACTAGATAAATCCTAAAAAATTCTATAATAGGTCCATACTCCATAGTCACAGCAATAGAAGCAAACATGCTAAAGTCAGTGTTGCCGACTTGCCGTGCTAAAATGTAAGTGAGAATTGAAAAAAAAAAATGTTATTTATAATTTTATTATTTTTATTGAGATTTTTAAGATAAATTCAAAAAAAAAATAAAAAAATAAAAAAATAAAAAATAAATAAAAAAAATCATGATTTTTTTATAAAAAAAAAAATCAAACAAAAAATCAGTTGATTTAAATCATTTGATTTTTTTTCGTGACATCCCTGGTTTGGACTAACTGATGTTTATATCTCAAACATAGCCTGTATAGAAACAACGATAAAAATCAAGTTTGCAGTTTTAATTTAGTTTTTGACTTTATATTTATTCTACTATCTAATTTCCTTATTGAATAAAAAACAAGCTTGTTTAGTATTCAAATTTTGCAGCAAAATTACTTTTTCTTTCCTCATTTTTTTTAATTTTTTAAAAACTATATATTCAAAAATTATGTTTCTTGAAATAATACATAAAAAGGAAAATATTTTGAGTTTTAATTATATCATATAATTTCGAAATTATATATCGATCCCTGCTTATTGAAATTGTCATCGAAATATATATACTGAAAAAGGTTAGTTTACAGAAACTTTCATTCCGTGCAGTTTTACGAGAAGTATTCTTTTACTTTTTCGCAAATATGATGAACTTGAGATAATTAATGCCGGTTAATATGAAGATTTCGTCTGACCCAAAAAATTCTATGTTTAAGAATGATATTCGATTACCACAGCAGATATACATAAGATACGAGGCCGGTTGCTATATTTACACAGGACAACCCATCGCGCAGTTAGATGCAGAACCTCAGGATCACGATCGATTTCCTAGTCGAACATCGGTGTGTTAGCTCGACTTCATTAGCTATCAGACTCGCACAAGTCTCACACACGCTTATAGAATCTAAAAGGCGCGCCACAAGTCGCAGATCTATTGCAGTTTCATTGACTGCAGCTCCTCTTAGGAACGCGATACACACAGCAGCCTGCGTGCGTCAATCTGCTATGTTGATCGTAGCATCGCTAATACTCCTATACATCTGTGATCGTAGCTCTACCGTATAGATATGATACTGCCCACTCTATACTCTATGCATAGAGGAATATATGAAATCTATACACGAGATTTAATAAGTGTGGTGTTAAAAGGTGTGATGGAGGCTTCCTCACTAGATATATAATGATATAGTCCTCTGTTAGAATGCTTTCGATTCCCATATTATGAAAACCAGAGTCATGGTTCTGCTGCTATTGGTCTAATGTTTCAGTATCGTTTTGAAATGCATAGAGGTAAGATGCTTTACCATTTGAGCTGAAATTAAATTTATGCGCTATACGTCTCGCCTTGCAGCACTTATGGAGGATAGCTTAATTAATCAAATAAAACTGACTCAGATAAAACACTGTAGTGTAAGTTTTGTCTTTTTCCGAATCTTTATCTCATGAATTTCTAGACAAATTTAAGCAAAAATATGCATTCTACGTCAACATTTTTAAGATTATGATCTGCGAGCAACTCAGATGACTTATCCGTTAATTATATGTTCAACAACAGTTTCGCTTTATCATGATAGCTAATAGTTCTGTCATGAGCGCGTCGGACCTTAACGATATTATAAATAATTAGTATGTGATAGCTATCATATATGATAATACTAATATACATCAGGCATATATAATTACGATTATATACCATATATCTATATAATGCTATTTATTTATATCATGATATATATTAAACTCTATACAGGTACGGCAATAAATATACACTATATTAGATCAATACGGTGAGTATTCTAAACGACTATACCTTTCGCTTTTAATTTGTAGGTCAACAATATCAATTAAAAGATTTCCTTTACAAGATGGTACATCATATGACACTTTCCCAAGGCCACTGCCACCTCATCTTACAGGACCACGCAACTTACCCGTCACTTCACGCACATAGATAATTATCCATAACAGTAGTGAGCTTGAGTCTACTTTATTAAGCATAATAGATTAAGTTAATTGTTAATTGTTTTCACTATAATAGAGCCATAACTCTATTCGTCGCTCTCCTCGCGCAGGTTAGTATTTGCCAATGCTGATCCGCGTCTTGAATCGATATCCGAATTGGTATAAGGTTGCGTCATCACGACTGATTCACAGCGTTGTACTATCCAGGTGTAAGGTAAGGTTGCACTGTTCTGACCTGCAATTCAACGTGATCCATACTCCCTAGTCTATAGTGCTTGCAGTATTGCTATGCATGCGGTTATCCGTAGTTAGGTCTAGTTCAACCTATTCCTACACCCCTATTTATATAAGTTCCGCTGTTAGGATATAAGTGAGGTTAAGGTAGACACAGATCTAAAGACGTATTATGACTATCATCAGCCTATAGACAGTCCCAACTGGCGAATAGATAGACTATATACTATAGTATAAATATAGTTAGCGGCTTATATTAACTACTCATGAGCGATATGTATAATATAATATAATGTACGTAATTATAATATATCTCTACCTTTATTAATACTAGGAACGCGTATATAACTTATCTACGTATAATTATATATATTTATATCTCACAATTCTAGTACTAATACAATTATATAGTACTTACTGTCGGCTGGTGACCGCATGTCTATATGAATATTGTTTGCCCGATCTGACGATGACTCGACTGACTCGAGCGTCTCCGTGACCCCAGTATTATCGGGTAAATTGACAGATGCGATGACAAGATGAGACGATGATACGATGACACGAATACGATCACCCATACCGTGTACAGTTTCCATTATATGAAAAAATATATTAAATTTTAATCTTTCTCTCTCTCTCTCTCCTCCGTCCTCAAACCTATATAATATTGTATACAATTAATTAGTTTCGTAGTACAAAATTGTATACGTAGGTAGACTTAGCTTACCATCTATAACAGGATATAGATATATATGATATACTAGACTCCCTTCCTACACTACTATACTCTGGATGATTCGCTATAACCTACCGACTAGAGCCGACTATATTAAATATACTATCCTAATACGTAATTATAACCCATATACATAATACTACTGCTATCTTACTTATATTATACGGGTATCACCAGAATAAATACACGCAGCATGGATCCTCTCTACATTCTAGTGTACATTATACTATATAATAATATAGCAGGTATAAATAATAATCACGTATACTAGATCGACTATGATTTTATTGTATCGTATACTATAAATTACTTGACTATTACATTATGTACCATAGTATCGGATTCACCACTCAGACCACTAGTATAATATATATTATAATTACCGATAATTCTAATACTGCTCGTAATAAAGTGTAACGTTAGACAAGTAGCACTGCGTATATGCGAAAGCTGATTGCTCGTAAATAATCCGATCTACAGCTATATTCGCTGATATTATATAGAAATTTTTCACGCTATATAGTCTGATTACTAATACTTATACTATAATGAGATAATATATATAGTACGTTAATAATAACTACTAAGATACCGTGTAGACCAGGCGGGGTCAGGGGCTCTCATAACTCTCGCCGAAACATTACGTATTTATAAGCCGATCATAAATTTCTTCGTTCCTCTAAGTTCTTCATAAGTAATCAATTTTCATTTGACCATTCAATAAACTTATAATAATAATAATGAACATATAATAATTATACAGAAATAATAATAAATACTTTTACCTATGACACTGAGGTATATTAATAATGAATATCAATATATATAATGGACATGAATTAATAGATTAAAATTATGTGAACGATATTGAAAAAGTATTATCGAATAATGGAAATGAGGAGACATGTTCTGTATCTGTCCGTACACGATTGTACATCATAGCATTCACTGTCTGTCTTGCTATATTATATATTATAATCTATAAAATATAATATATTAAATAATACTATATATTAGATAATTCGGCTATTAGTATAGTATACTCATAATTATACACAATATCTAGTATACCTGTATATTATAGCGTATAGTATCTGTATATTATTATTTAAGATATCCTGACTATAGGATCTATATTATCATCCATATTAATAATACTTCTATATATACTACCTATATAATACTAAATAATTCTAGACCAGGGCGACTAATCTGTAGGTTTCCAAGTTTGTCCACGGAATATAGCACAGTTGACCTACTCCTCGTTAGGATAATGCGAGCTGGAGGTTATAAATATTCTAAAGATAAGGAGGGAGCTGTAATCGTTAGTAGTAATAATCACGTTCATTCCTTCTTCACTAAATCTTTCTCTCCTCGTACATATCCGATGGCTCGGTACATCGTGTTCGTGTTCTCTGTGCCCTTCATTGGCCTCTCGAGACGTGCGTATCGAGAGCGGGTGCCGTAAAAATTCTATACATCATATACATACATGTTGCCAGCTACGGCTCTCTACCTATTTTCATTTTCAGTAGACATTCGTGTGCAGAGGAGATACTCTTCGACGAACGAGCAAGAGCGGGACCGTTCATAATATATGACACGTAGGCTAATTTTCCTTGGTTCTCCACTGGACTCGAAGCTAAATTATGTCTATGGCCTCTTGTCAAAGGAATCTCTAGTCAACGTTGTAAACTCTCTTTTACCTGGTGCGTTCTCGCTTGTTATATTCTCACATCGAAGAGGCCAATCTCTTCTGGCGCCTCCCGTATTTCCCACTACCACTGCAACCCTAGTAGCGATTACTGGAATTTCTCCTCTCCTCATCCTTTTCCTCTCAGGCTGTCCATAAAAATCATGTCTTTGTCAGTCGTGAATATACAGATTTGATCGTTTGCCTACGGCCCATGAAATCTACTGAGAGAGGATAGAGAAGACACGGGGCTGGCCCAGATGGAATTCCTCCCCAAGTTTTGAGGAGTGGGAGTGTGCTTGTCGTGCTATCCCCGCCCCTCCTTCAATGATACTCTCTATGTTCTCCAATACGTAGCACTTCCTAGTGTCAATTGTGTTGGAAGCTCGCACATGTCTAACCTAGTTCAGATATAAATAAGGAATGGCCGCTCTGCACTCCCGTACTATCGTCGCCGGCATATCATCAGCTCTTACTAATTGCGCTTAATCTCTTCGATAGATATGCTCGCCTGTTGACTTTTCACGCGTGATTGCGTATTATTTCAGAATAAGAACCAAGATAGCTCTCTCCTCGTGTTGGTAATATCGCGTATATATACTCATCTCTCGTATAAACGTGTGTGCGTCTCTCTCTGATGTCTGAAATATAGAGAGACTCTCTCCTCGTGGGAGATGGTGTCACCTCTCCGGCGGCGCGTGCGACCTTCTGATCTCGCTCGATGTGGCACTCGTCTTCTCTTAGGTGTCTCTCTCTCTCCTCTCATGCTCGCTCTCGCTTTTCTCTCTCCATTGCCTTCTTGCTCTGATGTGGTCGTGAGTTATGGACTGGTGACGGTGATCTATCTTTCTCTGGTGGCGCTCCATATCGTTGTGTGGTATCCATAAGCCTGCGCTTCACCGTGAAGACCTACCCAACATAGCTGCTTCATCTCCCACTCTTATGTGCAGCGTTTGTATGGATAGCCTAATCGCGCGTTTCTAACTGATCTCACATGCCTAACTTGGCTATGGCCAATTCAATTCTTCTACCACGGCTTCGACACGAAACGTCTTACTATCGAGCACTCATATTCAAGCTTATACCTATTCTAACATACTTCACTGCGACAGTTATAGCTTTTCAGAGTCCGCTCCCTGCTTCCTACCCTTAGATACTCATTTTCGCGTGTATCCTCTCCGCTTAATCGCTACTCCCTCCTTTTTAGAATCTTATCGTCTATAATAGCTCCTAGTGCTAGATAAGTGGTCATGTCTATTCTCACAGTCTCACTGAATCTGATAGAATTTCGCGATGGTGGAGTCTGTCTTCAACCTTGGGAAAATACTTACATAATGTTTAAACCACATCTTAGAATGTAGTGCCGTCATCATATATCTCATATCTCTCCATGCATATTGAGTGCGACCGTGATCATACACCTGGACCGAGTGCTAACGCATATATTAGTGAAACGGTACGCTATGATCCATGGTATAGCGATGTCGTACGCTAAATAGCTCACGAGTGAGATATCTGAGACAGATCCAGACGAGTGGGATCCCGAACTAAAACAAAATGTCTGCGATCTGGAGCAAACCTCGTCGATGTCACTCACGGCTCGACAACTCATGCTTACACGACTGCTCATGCTGCATAAGGTCTACGCAGAGCTCGAGATGCTCACACCTGTTGTCGATAATGATCTCTGTCATATACGCTGTATGTAGGATGTACAGCCTAGTAATGACTGTACATATTATGCTCCTTTGAGCTATAGCTGATCGCCTCCGCTAGCGCGTGCGACATAAGAATCCACGTCATGATAACATATCGTCGTCTCGATATCTAGATCTGACGCTTCTACTCGTCGTGTCTCATGAGACAGAGCCGCGCGACTTCTCTCCGGTATACTCCACAGATCAGGATATGCAGTCTCAGCTTATATGAATGAGAGCGCCACTCGCACTCAAGAGAGACCTGCGGTCATTACTTCCCACGTCGCCACTCTGATCGCTCACGATGCAGTCATATAGTGTACTCGGTCCAGATAGTCTCCTGTGCTCTCGCTCTATCGAATCTTTGCAATCGCTGGTGTCTGTAATTACGCGCTCTTAGCTAACGCAGCTGCCCTGATCGTTACGTGCTCCGACAACGTCCTTGCATCTATATCGTGTACGAGATGTGCGATAAGAAGGTCTGATACAATCTTCATCGATGCGTGTTTATAGGCGATCTAACTCTATCCAGCCTCTTTGACGACGCGCCCATACTAATGCGCAGAGACCGCTCTCTCCTTTCTCTCCATCTTAACTCCACTCATGACTCAAATATATCGGTAGCTCTGAAGTATCTGCTGTTAAGTATATATCAGACTCTGAGTGGTAGTGACTTGTATGCATCTTATATACATCTGATAGACGCCATATACTTGCTTTCCGTCGCAACTTCAGTCTGTTCATAGTGAACTGTCGTACTCTCTTCACATCTTCTCCTATAGTGATATACAATGTAAGGAATATGTAGTACTTGTCCATCTTAGTGTCTCCTCGTGTACGTGTCTTATATATCATAGATACAAGAAGATCTCGGCACTGGCTATGCTATGTATGTGCTCTCTCACAGTGACCGCACACTAAGAAATGTGCTGAGACTGCAACGAATATCGCTCACCGCTTCGATGATACTCATAGGTTGTCTAGACCTCACGGCAATCAGTGCTAAACACCATCTCGCAGGTAGGTACAAGTTACTGACGCGCACTATGACTGTGGACGCGGGCGAGTGCGTAGCTGTACGTTCGACATAGAGTACACTCTAGTCATGGCTAGTGTAATAGGTACCGATAGAACCTGCGCGCTGCTCTGAGCGTACTAGTAGTGATGCGTCGTCTGCCGATTACATCCACGGCTCTGTGCGAATATGTTTATAGCGTGCAGGCTTCTACTGCTCTAAGCCGATAGTAGCTGCTCTGCTCTCTACGTACACCGTACCTATACATGTAACAGTATCACTAACCGTGTAGAAGCTCCCAGTCAAGTATAGGATCAATGCGTGCTCTCCATCTGTAGCGGCTCTACAGCCTGCTCTGAAAGCAGTGCGCTCGCATAGCGACTTCGTGTCCGCAGCTCTCATCGCTCCTGATACACCGCATCAAATTCACTAATCATCGTACTGTGTGTCTAGACCTCATCACGTCAAGTCACTATGTACAGATGGTGTTGGTGCGCAGTGTCTTAGATTCGGCACCACCCCACTCGGTGTCAGCGATTCCAGCACTTCTGCTTTGACCACAGGTTACTCGATCATATTGCCTGAAATGTCTCGCATATTCTGTTCTCTGTGGTCAATCGCTCTCTACATTTAACACTCGTACAGCTCCACCCATGGTCTTGGAAGCATATTCAGTCACATACTCCGTTCCAATATGGTTTCGCACGCATTCTACCTTCCCGTCGCTTCTTGTTTGTCAGTCTACATAGCTAACCACTTCACATCATCATCGCTCCACATCAGTATCCCCTAGAGCATGGACAGCAGAATTGGCGGCAGATTCACCTTCTTCCATCTTCTCTCTCTCGATCACATTATATTCCTCCTCTGACATTCCAGTTCCTCGGCTACGATTCATCCTAATTTACCGCTCGCGAGAAGATCAGAACAGCCGGCATTACAAGCTGGCACATGGCCGCGGCGCGAAGACTCTCACCACTTCTCTGGTGAGCTATGCCATTAGCTAGTTTCCTGTGGCCTCTGATAAAGCTATTTGTGTGGGCAGGCAAACCACTACCAACCATTCACTTAGTTAGCCTTACGACACGCCCAGGACATAAGCAGTCTGCCACGGCATAATTTTCTCTCTCCTCTCACTCTGTCCCGACCATTCGTAGGCGATATAAGAGCTTCGACTGATCTGTCTCTGTATTATCTCGTGTGCTGCTAGGATGATCCTCCTTGGTGGTGTTGTGATTATAAGTCATCGTGCTATGCTGATCAATGTGGATAAAAGATGGCCCTGTCGCTCAAATCGTGTTGTCTGCGGAGGACAATGCTGCGTGAGCCCAATGTGTGTTATATCTAAACGCTGAGCAACGCCGCGATACGCGGGCGAACCATTAGGCACTGGAATGTCAGACATACCATATGGACTATATTATATAGATATATTAATATAATTATAATATATAGTCGCTTGTCCTATTTTAACTGTATCCCTGAAGATCAGTATACATTACTGATAACTGTGCATTCTGATATTCGATACGCGACCTAAATACTTAGCGAAACCCTTTTCCGCCCCTCGCAATCCGTCGCTAGTATATATATTACTACTTACTATATCAGTATATATTATATCCTTCATATATACTGATCATATTCGTACACTAGTAATCACATTGGTACTCATCGCCGAGTTACCGTGATTATATTATTAATAAGATCAGTCTGCTATACGTGGAGCTGTCATAGTCATCTAGAACTATAGTAATCTCTCATCGTGATCTATCATAAGTCCTCCCACCGCGTCCATTTGGAGCCTAAATATATATATATATATAGTATATATTGAGTTTTGAATTGGTTATCCAAAATTTTAATATTTGTTCAATTAATCAAAAAATAATCGGGCATACGAAATTCGCCCGATGAGATGACAATGAAGATTGAGGAAAATATGCTGATTTTGCTGATGACGATGACGATGACGGATTAATCGTCCCATCACTAAATATATATATATAGCTATAATAATATATATATATATATATATATCATTTTACTAGTGTGGGTGATAATATTTATTACCTCTGTTCATTTATACTAGTACGTATTATACTATTATATCATATATATAATATATCTCACGGATCATCTAGTACTTATTAAGCATCTAATTTATTATATCAATCGTATCTTAAATAGCTTCGATATAGTACCTCAGACAGTCGCGCGCTACATAATGGCTGTATTAGATGAAGATTACTTGTATATCTAGCTAGCGGGCGCCGCCGTCTGCTCTGGCGGTGATCTGTTCCTTAGTGCTGTACCATCCGCGGGCGCGCCTAGTGACGTTCGAACCTGCTCTGAACAAGCCGCCATATGTCGAAAGCGACACTGAGTTTACTCCGTGATTCTGTCGTGTTAACGTTACAGATGCCACCTCGAAACTCACTGAGATATAATAGACCCGATCCTCACGAAGATTCTCTGCGGATGAAATGAGAAGTATGTACGCATGTCCTCGAGTCCTACAAAGCGCTGGCTAATCGATGGTCTACATACTGCATTGCCTGCGTAACTCAGCATAACTATACTCAGCTAGCCTCGCGTCTGTAAAGCCGGTGAGATGATCGATACGTGAAGTTCCGTGTCTGAGCGTGTATTGTATTTATCGAGGATAGGGGCATAGGCCCTAAATAGCTTTACCGCACCATTCGACTGAGAGCTTTAAGGCGCGTCATGCTCTTCGGCATCCCGGGCACGCGGCCTAGATCGCACCGCGGTAGTTGATCTCTCTCACGGTACTAGGTCACGCCCCTGTCGTCACTACAACGCACATAGCTGACAGCCTATTTAGACCGTCCCGTTGTCGCGTCATGCGGCTCGATTTTTGATGATAAGGCGCCAGTACAAGTACGATCACATAGTATGCCGTATGGCTTCGCCACGTCTCGATAGACGCTATGATGGCGTTCTCTGATAAACGACTCTTTTATCGCACGGGGCTGGTCTACATGCTCAGTTCTAACGACCATATCGATGTCGAGGCTACTGCTACGTATATGGCGTAGTGCACTAGAAGGGCATATTCTTCTATTGTGCACTGACGGATTAGCGTGTACAGCCCATGACACCGGTTCTCAGTCTGATCTACTGAGTCAGTTGCGGACTGCTACCCTTGGTGGCAACGTGCCGCCGTCTTTAGTAACACATATTAATATGCTCGGTATCCTGCTCTATACAACACAGCTGAACGTCCTCAGGCTATTAAAACTACGCTGTCGTGTCTGACATCGTATAAGTCATCACGAGATCATCTGTCCTGCAGACTGCTGTTTCAAATGAGGGCCTATCTGAAAACCATCCATGTTTCGCAAGTCGTGATACGAATATATTCATCGTCAATAACGTAATACTACATGCAGCGCCATCTCTCACGCCCTTTCGCGCTGCACCTACAGATTCAAGACTAATTTCCTATACAGTCACTTGCGACGTGGGATCCCCTGCATCCGTGCCTGTCACAGCTGGCGCACAGAGTATAATATATACTATTATATATTATATATATTGGTGGAGATAATCGACGGAACCTGTCAAATCCATGACCTTTCGTGGCGCTGATACGCGTTCTTCACGGACTTGGCGTTATCATCCACATGATATATCTGTCTCAGTCCCACCTCGGCGTCAGTCGTATGGCTTCCGGCAATCAGTATCTCCCCGTAAACAGAACTGCAGAGTGCAATCATACTAGCCGACAAGTAGACTCGGCGATTGGTACCAACTCACTGAGAATCATCGTGGGTCGTACGTACTCTTGTATTCTACCTCACTTAAGTGTGAGCACTCCTCGCCGAACAGCGTACAGGACAAATCTCTTCGAAGCGTTCTCAGTTCAGTGCTGACATCAATCATGCCCATAGTCATACCTCGCACCACTACGCTCTCAGCAAAATTATAATTCGTTGCGAGAATTATAACCCGTTGTTGGAACCCGATTCACTTAGGTCGCTTTATGTAACTACGTATAAATATATAGTTATAGTATATATAGTATTATTATTATTATATTATTAGTACTACTTCTATATATTTTTACTTATATTATATTAGTTATGTTCATATATAGATATATATTTAGACTATAATTAATAATTTGTATATATCATTTATATATACACTTATTGCAATCACTAATATTAAATTTATAGTACTATTTTGAATATATCTATATAGTATAATACCTATATAGTATTACGTATATGATATATATACTATATCTCATCATTTATTATCTTATATATAGTAACGCTCCCTAAGCGTACGCCTGTAGCCTGCTGACGGCGAACGGACGTGTTAACAAAACCGGCGATCCTTGTGTCTATATATATATCGGTTAGACCCCGTCGCGCGAGGTTCACTCTACCATGCACTACAGAACTGATGACATGGAACATATATATATAATTATATATATATAAAAAGAATTATACTATATATATATAGTATCATATATATTAATATATAAGTATATATGAATATATATAATAGTTATATATACGTATATATATATATATATATGTTATATTATATATATCAATATATATTCGTACTTATATTTATATATATACTATTTACTATATATTAATATATATACAATATAGTATATTCAAAGAATTATACGAAATATATTTAAAATAAATAAATAGATTTAACTGTAAAAAACGTGATACCGTACTGCCATAAGGGCTGCGCACGGACGCGTGCCACGAGCCCCATACTCAGGACTGGTATAATTACCCTCGCCGGCGCCTATGCGTACATTATTCACTCAAGTTAGTCCTCTACTCCTCGAGTCTTCGGTTCGTTCTATCATCCATTGGCCAGGGCTACGCCACCCAGATACTCCTCCGCAACTTAGGTCCATAAATCTGACTCCCGTTAATAGATACAAAACTTTCGCAAAAAGTGACCACATGCTTGTCAATGCTTCCTGTACACTCCCGAAAAATCGTCCCAGTCCATGATAGATCTCTCGACTTACAAGTCGCGCACGTGCGTAGGTAGTTCGAGATAAGATAGAGAATTAGTCGGCGTTCCGTCTGCTGACACGTAGTAAACAGTGATGGTAAGCTACCGTCCGCAATAGATACAGTGCGGACAGTCAGTTCTCGTGAGGTGTCAGTGTTTCCTAATATTCGACGGCTACGCTGCGGTCAGATAGTGCGAAACTCCATGTGCAATAGTGGAAGTTAGTTCCTCGTTACCTTCGTAAGTTGCATTCGAGCACGAGTATCGGCGCGAAGGGCCGCAAAGTCACCATAGGTCAACGTGAGTGATAGCGTCGCGACGCTCCTCTGAGAGAGAATCAATGCATTATCTCGCATCGGCATCTCACGCATCTCGACCTCAGCGCCGCAATTGCACTGCACGGCGGATGCTGGCGGCTCTCTCAGCGTCCTGTGCAGTAAAACCCCGCCTATATACCACACTCGAAAGAAGTCCCAATGGCCTGGTCTAATAACTAGCCGACCCTATCTCTTCTTTCGACGTCTTCTTGTTTGTTTACCGTGCCATGTGATATATCCCTCTCTGTCAGATGCTCGCTTACATATATACACGTGACGCTTGACCGTTCTTTTTGCTTCCCTTCATTTTTGCCTTTGACTCACTTTTATCGCACACTTCTCCTCTTTGGCTACTATTGCCATGGGCTCTTTCGTTAGAGTAAGTCGCACCCGCTCAAGTGTTATTATTTTGCGAGTCGAGTCACTACATGGTTGCTTGATTGTTTTACACTATTCCTAATCAAGCCGTAAAGGCTCCCCTACTACTTGAGTTTCTTTCGATGACGCTATTCGTAACCGCTCTGTTAGAGGCAATGTCATTATTGGGCCGTCATTCACGCCTGTGTTTGACAGTATGCGTATGGCTCCATCGCAGCTGATCATGTTTGCACCTGCTCTCAGGCATACATCTCGCGAGAGCTTAGACTTCTGAACAAATGTCATCGATCGCCAGTTGCGGCTTTAGGCAAACCGCTTGTAACGTACCCTCACCCTAATTTTTTCGTACCAGCGCTTTGGTCTTCCATGGGTCATTTTTTGCCCACAAAAGTAATTTTTGGTCTTCATTTAGGGGCTTTAAGCCCTTTTTTGATTGTCTTCTAACCTTGTTTGACCATGCATTATATTATTGAAGCCTTGTGGTATCGCACCGCACGTCAAGCGCCAAGAATAGGTGATCCCCCATCGTCGATATTGCCTGAAATATACCCGTTTAGCAATTTTTACGATGTCACTTAGCTATTCTAGCCTCCTTTATTACTCTTGAATGCGTTGATATAGTAGTGTATTGTTTCTCTGGCCGCAGCTATAACTCTCTCCGGATTGGTGGTGTCCTTACTTCGTGGTGCCTCGCGCACTCCTACTTTAATGATGCCTTTATCTAGTCCTCAGTTTTTTCAGAACTCTTCACGGCTATTCATAGACAATTGTCGCTTGATCTCGTGTAGATATATACTTGCTCTCCAAACTGAAAACTTGTCTGCTCCTGGCCTAATACAACCCAATTTCGGTAACGGTCTCGTCCTCACTACGTCTCTGACAGCGAGCCTCGCAAACCTCACCGAACACATAAGCACTCACTACTCCACAACAGACATCACCCTCTTGGCAGTGGCTCCGGGACCAATGCCTGATGCCCCATGAATTCTAGACTTCTTAAGCCGTCTGATCCACCTACCTCGGGCGAATGCCTACCGTCATCTGTACATTAACCTCCTCGAACTATGAACCCCTCACTCCTCCATCAGGATACTTTGCTAAGCTACCACATTCAGAATTAAGTCTATTCTAGTTATAATGTCCATCCTTAATCTACAAATAGTAACACTAACAATCAATCGGAATCACATTCTTTTATGTGCGTTTATCCGATGAAGAGTCTGCTCAGATCTTGAACTCATCTGTCGTGTACAATATTTTGGCTCAAACCTTCTTTACGGCGCGCCCTACGTAAGGCACAACCCTATATGTGTGATACTCTCGAACTGTTGTTGCCTGCTCGAATAGAGCAGCAAATAACCCTGAACTCTATCTATATGAGACCATATTTCGGCATATTATTTCGGCCCTCTTATGGCGACTTCGTTATCCGGTCTCACCGGTCACACCTCCCGCCCACTGCCGTTTCCGGTTGTCCTTCCCTGCTCATCTGTAGATTGCTCTCTCCTCGGAGCTACTCACATTTATATTGGACGCCACGGCTGCGAATAGAGCCCAACTCATATTTTTGATACGGCCGAGTACGTTGCGCGACCAGCCCGATCGTCTTACTCTCATACTTTCACTTGTTATCTCTTATAACATTGATTCACGGCAGGAGATTTGTATGAGATTCGCTATGCCTATACTATCATACGGACTCTCTAGTGTGCAGATAAAGCCTTACAGATCACGCAAACGCACATAAGGCCCTCACCGCAACGGCTCAGACACAGCCAACCACACTAAGTCATCCACACGATACGATCCACCACCCAAGACCGTTCCATATCATCAAGCTACACCTTTTACGATCACGCTCTCCCATACCTAGCACCTACATAACCTCCATCCGACCGGGACTCTGTACACTCAGCCTATGCTAGCTATACAGGTTCAGCTGTGATATGGACATCCCGGTGTCACTCTATATTTACCGTATAAGTACCTGCATCAGGCTGATCAAGCACCCGATACGTTCCTGCCACATAGAACTTCTACTCACACTCTAGACCCGAACACTCTCGAGTACCAGCCTCTCTGACATGTCGTGACCCAAATCCCAACCTATCGCGTTCTATGTATCTCGGTTGCGTCACTCTCCGCGGTTCATAGTTTAAGCATTAAGCGCAATGTATGTGCTCCCGATCCATTCGCGTCAGACATCCTTGTCTGGCTCCTCCAGTCTCTTTATATAAATAGAACGGGAACTCTAGCTCCCCCCGTCTATCTTCCTTTAGAATGTCTAGTAACTTCTTGGCTATTTGACACTCATGAATATTTCTCGGGGCACCTGTGCATTAGCCGTCACTCGCCAAATATCTCCCACAATCTGCTAATTAGCCAGATATGTCGGTGTCAATGGGTTGACCGCACTCGTCAACTTGCATAGGCTTTGATCGGCCTTCTTCAATCACCTCGTAATAGACAGTCACTTCTACTGTTTTGTTCCTCATATTCAGTGATTCCTTTGTAGAGAGGATTATTTCTATGTAGCTGCCAGGGCTGTGACGAAGCTGCCAACGAGAGTGCACAATCTATAAGGGAGGTCCCTAGGCGCATTTACCTCCACCGTGGTGACCTAAAGTGCGATGCGTCTGAGCTGCCACGATGTATTGATTGCATCTGTTATTGCTAGAGCACCACGTATCGTCAATCAATGACATTCGTCGTTGTCCAATCGAGGTGTCCATGTGTCACTCTGGTCACTCCTATAGTTCGCAGAATGTGAAGGTTGATGTTCATCAAGTGCGGCTCGTGGACATAGCTGCCGTATGGGCCAACTTCAGCTAGACATCAAAGTGGGCCACTATCCGTGCCATACCTGAGCTACAAGTAGAACAGACCTTTTAGATATTCCATGAGTCATTATTCTAGCCTCCCCTATATTGACGCCTAGAATAAGCGTCCCTAATTTCAATGGCGGGTGTTCTACCCCTAGGTTAATAAGGCTATGGAGATTCCTGTCGATATAGGGGATTGTTCTATTACTTATACTGCCAGAATGCCTGCCCCTACTTCATGAGTTAGTATTTTTATTAACACTCTTATAAGCACTTACACTCGCATAGACACTATACACGTAAGCCAATATACCTTACACTCACTACGCCACAAGGTAACACTAACAGCTTACAACTCACACCACTCGAAGCTCAATTTTGTTGCCTAATCTTGATGAAGTCATCTTTGATACCAGCCTCTATATGGATGATTCATCTCTTGAAGTGGCTACATCTCTTTGTCTTACCTCTAGAATTCATAAGCTGACCTACAGGCCGCAGTGCAAGCTCCCCTCTCCCTGCAAAGGAGGGGCCCTGCACCCCGCAGTGGTGCGAATCGCCGCGCTAGTTAGAAACCAATATACGTCCTCTACCATAACAGAGTCATTCATTTTATGCATCTTAATAATCTTCTTTTTAATTCAAAACGATTTTCGCGAACTAAGAACTGTAACTCTCATTACAGACCTTTAATTGACAAATTATTTATTAACCTCTCCTGCTACTTAATTACTTGTTTTTAATCTTCCGCATAAATTTATAAATTTTACAAAATTGTATGTAGAAGAAAAACCAGAGTGCCTGATATATTAAACAATTTTCTATTTACTACATGATACGATAATTTTATTAAACAACCATTAACTTCTACTATACCTCTAAAAGCAGGTCAAATCAGTAACATCCAAAAAGGTGTAAACCTACACCACGAGGGGTTAGTATGCTCTTTATGGTTTTACTTGCTTTACTGCTTTACTCAATGTGGTTTATGCTTTATAACTCATGTTTACTGTTTACTTATATGTTTTACTGCTTTAACTCACTACTTTACTGCTTTACATACCCTTAGGCAGTAAATCAGTAAATTCATAAATGTTATCCTATAAAAAAAAAACAAAACCCCCTCCCCCTTTATTAGTATGCTTTTGTTTTACGCTTTACTGCCTTTAACTCATGTTTACTGCTTTAACTTCATGTTTTATGCTTTAACTCATATGTTTACTGTTTTAACTCACATCTTCATTAACATTACATACCTTAAAGCAGTAAATAGTAAATCAATAGAGGTGTTACCTAACACCAGGGGGATTAGTACTTTTGTTTTACGCTTTACTGCTTTAACTCATGGTTTTACTGGCTTTAACTCATGTGCTATTACTGCTTGACTTCTTGCTTTACTGCCTTTCACACTTCCTCTGCTTACTGTTTTAACTTTCTGATTTACTTGCTTTAACTCATTTATTTATTAAACATTATGTTCTTTTATTTTGTTTTATACTTTTTTATTTATTATTATTATTAATTTTTATTTTATTGTATATATTATTTTTATTATTTTTATTATTTTATTTCTTATTTCATTTTTATCATAGAATCTTTCAACATAAGTGGGTACTTCATGACACTATTGTTATTATTATTTAGAACACACATACCCAACCCCACCACACACACACAACACACACAACTTACACTATACACACATTCACTAATGACAACTTACTACACACATTTCACTATGGACACTTACATTTACCCCTTAGACACTTACATTTACATTCCTATACACATTGCGGTCCACACACAACGACATACACTTATACACACCATTCACTATGTACTTATACAACACATTCCACTATGCCTTTCACATTATATCCATAGGACACTTACATCTTACACATTACACTCACACACAGATTTATTACACACACAGATTTACTTAACACTCGGCACACAGTTCTACACATACACACACACAACACACACCCACGCACACTCACTTACACAAATAACTATATAATATTATATAACATTTTATGTTTTAATTAAAACACGTACATTTATATTACTCATTCAATATAACTAAAATTATTTCAAAGTTCTTAAAATACTTCTATAATAAATCAATCATTATCTATGAACACAAAAAATTTATTATTAACTGTTAATACTTTCTTGTGTTTATAAATTTTATAACTATCAGGTTAAAATCAACTTTTTATCCAATACGAAATTTTAATAGCAACATTTTATTACTCAGTACTCTTATGCGTACCCTTAGCAATAATCAGTAACATCAGTCGACTAAGAGCACAGCCCCTAGCCACCCCCCTCTACATCAAGTCTTATTGCCACGTTTGTGTGTTCTATTGGATAATTAACGCTGCTTTACATCTCTTTAGCCAAATTCTGTAATATAGTATAAAAATAACAAAATAGAGTTTCTTCTCTCGGCTACAGAAGCATCTCGCATTGAACAACTGATATTTCTTATGTAACTATCATTCTGAAGTTTTTATTTAAAAATAACAATTATTCACTTACATTTATATTATTCACTCGATGTTAACTAAAATATTTCAAAGTTTTTAAATAATTCGGTGTATATTTCTTTTCTCGTATTCATTCATTATATCTATGTACATTGATAATCCATCACGAGAAAACACAACAAAACGCACTCACTCCCTACAGATACGAAACTGACCTCTCTCTGTAAATGTGTTGACATAACTACTTTAATCTATAATTAGGATAATTCCTTTATTGATAACCCGGCCGGTGATTTAAGCCTAAATTCAGAGTCGAAATAATTCATTTAAACTGACCTTTTCCTGCTAAAATGTGTGCAATAATACGTTAGGCACTTAATTTATCGCCTAAATTTGGGCATAAGCCTTTTTGCGCACTCAATTGGCACTCACTTGGCCCCATTGGCACTCATTGCAGCTCACTTGGCACTCACCTGCGCACTCACATTGAGACACCTCATAAGAATACTCATTAGGGACACTAATAGAACTGCAGTAGTTACTTCTTTACGGTCGATTGAGAACCATCAAGCCATCAGTTAGCGTAGACGGAAGCCCCAGCGGTATCTCTTGCAACGTCGATCAACGTTCCGATAATTTTTGGTCAACAGTGTTAAGACGTATCAAAAAAGGGCGCTAAGCCGACTCTGTAAGACGTAAGCGACTAAAAAATTACCGTGCGGTACAAAATTGACCCAATGTATGGAGACCAAAGGGTTGGCAGTGTTTTTGTACGTGTGTATAAGTGTAAATGT
Source organism: Trachelipus rathkii (assembly GCA_015478945.1). NCBI lineage: Eukaryota > Metazoa > Arthropoda > Malacostraca > Isopoda > Trachelipodidae > Trachelipus > Trachelipus rathkii. The sequence goes on along the minus strand of JABUQX010049000.1, from coordinate 49,227 downwards.
AAGGGTCTATGGGTAAATGTAAGTGGTATAGTGAATGTGTGTCTAATATAAGTGTCATGAAGTATGAATGTGTGTGTATTAAGTGTAGGTGTGTGTGTGTGTGTGTTGTGTGCGATGCATACATGTGTGTGGTTGTGTGTGTAGGTGTTCAAGTTAGGAAATATAGATCCGATACATGCGTCTGTCAACGTTAGGGAACGAAATATCGTGACGGCTTGACCGGCACGAAGTGGGCAAAAAATTGGTCGATGGTGTCAAATTTTGCCATATGGCTATTATGTAATGTCAAGGCCGAATATCTATGGTCAAACGAGTGTATAAGAACATCAAAAAAGCTAAGCCCTCATAAGAAGGGTGGCTGCTCAAAAATTACCGGCATCGAGCGTCAAAATTGACCCATCACTAGGACAGACCAGAAGGAGCCGGTCATTAATTTGGTCGTGATTCGTATTGTACGTGTGTATTAAGTTGTAGAATCGCGTAAAAGGTGGTAGCAAGTATTCATACTCCGGAGGCGTGTAGTGTCATAGTGGCATAATGTATGTATAGTGTGTGTGTGTGTGTTTGTGTGTGTGTTGGCTATGTGTGTGTGTGGACTATCGGATTATCTTAAAGTTGTGTGTGTGTGCCGCCTGTGCCGTCGCGCGTGTATTAGATGTGACCGAAATTCATGGTCAAACAAGGTAAAGACATCAAAAACGGGCTAGCCCCTAAAGGGTCGGCAAAAATCACCGTGTGGCAAAAAATGACCAATGTATAGGGCCAAGGGCGAAATATCATGGTCAAACAAGGTAAAAGACATAAAAAAGGGCTATAGCCCTAATGAAGACCAAACTTACGCAGACGTGTCATTACTACCTTTAACCGGTGGGCAAACAGCAATGACCATGGAAGACCAAAGGCTGTCGAAAAAATCTAGGGTGGGGGTACGCATACAACGGTTGCGTTATACGCCACCGGTTTGGCGAACGCTGATCTATCGAATGTTAGGTGTGGGTTGTTCCAAAATGATCAGCGGTTGCCGGAAAAAAAACATTGATGGGCCGTTGCCAATATATATGAGGGTTAGCCCAAAAAATACCGTTGGGCAAAACAGCCACCCATGGCAAGACCTAAAGGGTCGTGTGGTCGGTTAAAAGGTCAAGGCCAAAAAAGAGAGTGAATGGGCAAAAAAGGTCAAGGATCTCAGAGGTAAATCTGAGCTCAAAAAAAGGTACTCGGGTCACACAGAAAGGTCCAAAGATGCGATCAGATAGGGTAGGTGGCTCTTTTAACGTTTTGTCTTGGGGTGTGATAGGGTATTGTGGCATGCAGGAATCCCCCTCCCCTACTACTGCTTCCGCGATCGACGCTTCTTCCTAGTTGATGTAAATGACCTAGTCGGGCAGTCGGAAGTCGGAATACTCTCGGGAAGAAATTTAAGAGAAAAGTTATTATATATTATTTTTGATCTGTGTACTCTAATTATTACTCTCCTCTCAATTTATTCTCGAAAGTGGGGATTTTCTATTATTTTAATGTTGGATTCTATTTATCCGATTTGATTGATTATATATGTCTATATTTCGTGCTCATTATCTTATTTATTTGTACGTGTGTGATGTTTATATCCAACGCGTTGTCTCGAACTCATATATGGATTTTTGTACATCAATTTACACTGTTAACATTCTTAAAAATTGTTACAATTGATTTACAAGAAAGGAAGAAGATATATTTACATAGATTTCCATAACGGTTTTTCAGTCTCTAAATACTTGACAATAATCTTCAGAAGTTATTACTTGTAAGCGACAATGATCTTTAAATGATATATATAAGATAATCAATTGATATTGTAGTCTGACTGATAATACATAAAATTTTATGTTATGTCCCTACAAAGAACTTATATAGAAGGCCTCCGCAATTCTAAGTTTCTGGATTTCACACTATCCGTATAATATTTTGAAGTGTTTAGAAATCATTATTTAATAGTTGCTTAGACATGTGCCGTGTTGAAATGTTCAAAATTTTGCTGGGACTGTAGAGACGTATTGATATGCCCTGTCCGAAATCTATTCCTTCGTGTAACCATATATTTCGACGTACAGTTAACTAAGGGCATTTAAGTTATTTGGCTGGCAGACGTCATTGCTTAGATGCTATACACGTGATGGTTGTCGACTCAAAGCATTCTCTTGTGCTAAAGGAAGATGAAGGTTGTTTGGACTTATGGTATAATCTGATTTAATTTTGAGGTGTCTTAGTTTTTGAGGTGAGAATTTCAAAATATTACGAAGGCACTTCTCTTCCTTTTGACAAATGCATTGGAAGTTTTGAAGAAGAAATTTATCGAATTTTTCTGATTATTTTTACTTTTCTTATTATATATATATTTTGTAAGGCGTTTATTCAATTAATTTTCCACTGAAATAGTGGCGGATCAAGTTACTTAAATTTTAACTTATGCGGCAAATTTTTTTTCATCAAAGTTTTTTAAATTGAACTTAGGTTGTATGCTCTGTAAACTTAAAATTTTTACGATAGATTCTTTGTAAATAGTCGGTGAATAGGATGCATAGTCCATAAATACTCTATATACAGACCATTATCAGTGGGTTTGACATGTATGCCTGTAGATAATGAGCCGTCAGAATTAACATTGATTTTGATGTCTAAAAACCAGATAGCATTATTAACCTAAGTTTCATATGTGAATTTAGCATGGACAACTCTTGATTCTAATTGATGACACTGATGTATATGATCCATGTTCTTAAAAAATTGTGAGGGTGTCGTCGACATACCTTATGTAAAATAACGGGGTTAAAGTTGTTTGTTTCACGAAGGATTTTGTTTTTCCAGATATAGAAGTCGGCAAATGTAGGTCCAAGTGGTGAGCCCATCGGCACTCCATCAGTTTTGTAGACTTATATTGTTTTCTTTAATTTAACGGTGTCTTGAGTCAGTACAACAAATTATTAAAGGGTTCTCTTATGTTGTTCTGATATATTTCTGGTGGGGTTAGGTTATTTGAGTGTGATACACTCGTTAATTATTATGTCAATCGTATTCAAGAACGGTTACATTTATGAACAAAGCAAGGTATCCACGTGAGGTGAAGTATCAGTTGGCTCAAGTGTTAGTTAGTCATCAGGGTCATCATCAGTATATCGGATGTAAATATATATAAAAAAAAAACTTAGTTGGCAACTTAAATTTTTTTTTAACATTTAGGAAGAACTTTAAGTCAAATTTTGTTAAGAAATTTAATGTAATTTTTAATAAGGATTTGATATTCAAAAACTTTATTTAGTAGAAATAGATGCTTTTAACATTAATACCTTTACGTATTTTATCTTAAAACTTATGAATCATGTCAACTATTATTATTATTATTATTATTATTTATTATTAATTTTATTATTATTATTATTATTATTATTATTATTTATTATTATTAATTATTATTATTATTTATTATTAAATTTTATTATTATTGAAACTGAATGAAAGTATTAAACTGTAATTTTATAATCGCAGCTGTTTTATAATAAAAAATAAAAATAATTTGCATTTATAATTACGTTATACATTTGTTCCGAAACTGAAATATATTTGTTTGTCATGCGTTGCGCTTGCTCTTTATGTCTTTACGGTACTTTACTGTTATAGCATTTGGAGATTAGATTCATGGAAGTGGTATATTTTTTTATTTCTCAAGCAAGCGAAAAGGAATGTGGTAGAACAAAAAAACTGTTTACTGATACTCTGTAAGCATAATCTGAGCTCAAGCAGAAGAACATTTTATTGAATTTGAAGATGTCGAGTTCGAAATTTTTGTTTAAGTGGAGTCGGATTCGGGTCGAAAATTTTTTGTTTAGGTGGAGTCGGAGTCGGTGTCGAAAATCCAAATTTGAATTAAGGAGTCGGAATGAGTCGGAGTCGAAAAATTTATTTTACTGACTACAGACGTCTCCCATGATTTAACTTCGCATGCTTTTGCAACACCACTTAGGACTAATTTCTTGTATACAATTCGGTTAACAGACATTAAGTTTCTTGTCTAAAATCACGATAAAATTAGCTAATCCTTTTCTGGTTCAATCTTTATTTAAATAAAATATCCTTACCTCGAAACCTGGGGAAATAAAACCTATTGAATAGGTTAAGTAACCTAAAACTCGCTTTTAAGAATTGGTCAAACCTGTCTTTTGGTGAATTATTAAACAGCCCAATTTCGTTACAATTATTTTGACTGTAACAATTAAGGTTGCCTTTTAAAAAAACTGCGCAAAAGCTTCAGTTTAACTCTCTTCCCCCAAAGACCGATATATCCTATCTTATATATGAAAAAGTCCTATATATATATAGTCATTTATATATATATATATATATATATATATATTATATTATCTAATATAGTTATATATATATTATATATATATCAATACTACTAAATATATTACTATATATTATATATATTATTATATACACTAGTTATCATATATTATATATATATATATATATATTAGTATATGATATATTACATATTACATATTATATATATATACTATAATACTATATATTATATATATATTACCCTTACTAATTTTATCCTAGTTATATACATTAGATATATATAATAGATATATCATTATATATACTATATTATATAGAATACGCAGGTTATTCGTTCCTCATTATATATAAGTATAATCATATTAATAAGTATAATTTCGCTGAAGCTCATAACATTATTGATCATATATATTTTACTAACTAGATCATTTATAGGTGTATATATATATCATATAATAAATAAATATATATATTAATATAATATGATATATATACGCGATCGCAATCCAATCACATCTTTCTTATACCTGCTCAATCTAGCCTGTAATCCTATATAGGTTATATTATAGCTCAAAGTTCATCTCTACACACACACATACACACAATGCGCGCGCGCAAACACAAACAACACACACACACAGATTTTCTACGACTAGGCACATCACTGTCAATGATGCGCCTATTCATATTATAAGGTATACTTAAGAGAGACTGAGAGCACTTACCACCTTCCGATATGGTTTTTTTCTTCCTTATAAACCAGAGTTTCCCAACCTTTTTTAGAGGAGCGCCCACTTGAATCCCCAATTTATTTTCAACGCCCACCGCCCATTATATCAAACTTGAACTTTGAATACCAATGTAAACGATTATTTTATAAATTATTAAACTCTAATATCAAAATAACATTAAAATATTTTTATTTCTTTATGAATAATTAATCTTTTTGCTATGCCAATTTGTTGGTGACCTCAACTCTGTTTGTGAAGTCTTGTTTTACCTTACCTTATGTAAAAAGATTTAATTAACCTGATTTTATCTAACAAATTTCAAAATTAAATTTTTATATTAAAACTATGTTGACAAGATAGACGAAGTTATTTATAAAGGCACATGTTTCAAAATATTAAGCAAATAAAATGTTATATTTGATATCTTACGTAAGGTTATACTTATATATTTAATGGGATAGTTGACTTTGGTGTTTACTCGCAAGATTTAGTATATAAGGTTCAATGCTGCTTAAAAGAAGTCGCAAATCACCCCTCTTGACGACTTGTAGGCGGTTTCTCTGCTTAGTTATCAGTCGAGCGACAGCACTAAAATCGCGCTCTGCCATATAGGAGGTTGGGAAAGCAATAAAAAAATTTGGACAGCTTCCCACAACTTTGGATACTTTTCAGGAATATCCTTTTGTAGCAAAAATTCCTGGTATGAATGTTTAAAGAGGGGCTTTAATTTGAAGTCATTTTGTAAATCAATCAACTCCATTTGCATAGTGGACTCCATTTCATTTGTGCATAACTCAGAAAATGGATTGATTAACCAATCTGGCACTTGGAGATTCACAGGATCTTGATATCTCGGTTCACATTCTCGTGCAATAAGTTCAGCTAGTCACAAAAAAATCAGGAGGTCGTCATCTAATATGGAATTACCATCATTTTCTAGCTGTTTCATATTCGGAAATTGAGACAGCTCTTTACAACCAATATTTTGTTTGAATACTGAAAACTTTGCAATATAGGAGCAAATAACTGATTTTGCTTTAAGAAGATTTATATCACTGCCTTGCAACTGCAAATTCATGTCATTGAGTTTACTATATAAATCAGTCATATACGCAATATCACATTTGCAGGCCTCGAGTTCTTTACTCGAATGGCTACTTTTAGATCCTCGAAAAAATTCGGTGATAGAATTAAAGAGAGAATAAAATCGGTTTAAGCAATCGCCTTTTGATAGTCATCGAACTTCAGTATGTAGCAACAGACGTTCAAATTCTTCATCATTAGAGATGCAGAGCTGTCGAAATAATCTGGAATTAAGAGAATGAAATTTAATTTTATTTATTGATGTGATAACAATACCAAGGGATTTATTAAGTCGGTCACTTAAGTTCTTTGCAACTAAATATTACCTATAAATGACACAGTGCACTGTACGAACATTGAGTACGGCTTTCTTTAAAAATGCAAGAAACCCTCTATAACGCCTTGTTAGTGCTGGTGCGCCGCCAGTCGCACAAGCAATAATATTTCTCATTGGAATTTCTTTCTTTTTGAAATACTGCTCTACAGTGGAAAACACTGATTCGCCTTTGGTGTCTGTTTCAAGCTCCTCTGCAAAAAATAACTCTTGAACAACTTTCGAATCCTTAATA